>JAIPRL010000190.1:161858-184086 GCA_025469235.1 Pemphigus obesinymphae
GGGATGAGACTGAGGCAGTAAGATTAGTAAGGGAAATGCATGTTGTTGGTAAAAGGGGGAGGGGAAGACCGAAAAAGAGATGGGGGGATGTAATGGCGAGTGATATGAGGAAGGTGGGAGTAAGTGATGATGATGCGGGAGATAGAGTTAAGTGGAAGTGTTAGGACCAGGGTCGCCGACCCCAAATAGTTGGGAGAGAAGGCGAAGGAGAAGAAGAAGATACAATAAAATAAATACAATTATATTTTAATATGTGTATTATTATAGGTAACTCTCCGGGAGATTACAAAGATATTAAAGATTTAAAACCGGGCAGTGATGATATTAAAGTTGATGAAGGAACATTGTCTATTCATAACATTCAAAAGAATCACGAAGGCCATTATTTATGTGAAGCAGTTAATGGAATTGGATCAGGATTATCTGCTGTTATCACTATTAGTGTACAAGGTTTGTCTAATTTAGTAAAAATTAATGAAAAAATTTACTTATTTCTATTTAAATTTAGCACCACCTCATTTTGAGATAAAGGCAAGGAATCAAACTTCTGAAAAAGACCAGCCCGCTGTATTGGAATGTATGGCAAAAGGAGAAAAACCTATTGGAATTGTGTGGAATATGAATAATAAACGACTAGATGCCAAAGAAGAAGAAAGGTATTGTATTATTGTCTATAGTTGGACTGAAATGGATACCTCCTATTTATAATAATGAATTTTATAGAATTTTTTGTTCAAGATATTGCTATATCAGTATTTGTTGTCTTAGTCTGACACATATGGAATATAGCAAAACTGGGTTTTGTATTTCAAATATTGTGGGTTATTGGTTGAACTTGGGATATGATAATATAGATAATATTTTATGAAAAATAATGAAAATAATTTAATTTTGGTATGTTGTTGAAATTATTATTTCAATAAATGTAATTTAATGTTTATTATATGTATACAAATAATATGACACTAACATTTAAAATGTTTTACTTAAAATTAATTTATTAAAAAAATAATTCCAACAAAAACCAGATTATATTATTTTCATTGCTGTTTATAATAGGTTATCATATCCAAAACTTGATCAATAACCCACAATAAACCCATATCTGAAATACAAAATGCGATTGCTTTGTGTCTTGTGTGCCAGGCAGACACTAAAAATTCCAGTGTAGCGTCTTCTTTAGATGACACTATACACACATTTGTTGTCTCTGTCTATCTGATGGGCAATATAGGAAAGCATACTCTACTAAAAGCGACAATTGTAGATTTTAGATTTAATTTAGAATTGAAATACTTGAAGCACTCATTACCAAATTTAAAAAATAGGAAAATTTTTGTAAAATTAAAAATATGTCTCATTAGAAATTACAACTAATTTTAAAAAAATCAAAAAAACTAAAACCATTGTAAATTCCTTGTTAAAAGTTATTATATAAAAAAGATTCTTGAAGTGCCCTCGAAAATATTATTTTCTTCAGTTTTTGTAATAAATGTTTTAACTCTAAATTTAACCTAAACTCTACAATTTGCAATTTATATAGTATGGTATTTCCTATATTTCCATTACAACTTAAATAGGTAATGTAAATCTTTAGTATTTTCAACTTCATTCATATTCTATTATTACTGACCTTCAAAAATGGTTATTTATGAAATTTTGTGGCATAATCAAAAAATAAAAAATAAATATAATCTGTGTAAGTTCTTATTACATAAATATTGAATGGTTAATGGACACTGCCAATAAACAGATGAGAATAGATAAATAAGTATTTATCATATGACCGTATGGGCCATCGTTTATTGGGAGAGCCTGACAGTCAATGATCATTCTTGTTGTTATTTTAAAGATGAACATAATATATTATATTAAAAATTTAAGTTTGTAAGAATGTAATTTTATGTTTTAAATTATCAATAAAAAAAAATGTATGGTATTTTTTATTTCAACAGATACACAATACGGGAAGAAATATTAGCAGATGGTGTAAAATCTGACCTAAGCATCAAAAGATCTGAACGAATTGATACTGCAGTTTTTACATGTGTTGCAACTAATTCATTTGGAAGTGACGATTCAAATATTCAACTTATTGTTCAAGGTTAGCGCTTAATATTATTTATTATTGTTTACAACATTGATTTAAATATATACATTTTTATTGGTTTAAAATTTTTAATATTACAGAAATGCCTGAAATTCCATTTGGCTTAAAAGTGTTGGATAAATCCGGAAGAACTGTTCAATTATCTTGGTTAGCTCCATATGATGGAAATTCCCCTATCATCCGTTACATTGTACAATACAAAATGTTGAAAGGTAATTTCAAGGTTTAATAATTTATATTATTTTAATTTTAATTTATTACCCACAGGAACTTGGGAGACTGATATTTCAAAAGTAGAAGCAACAGGAGATAAAACTGAAATAAGTGTAGTAAATCTTCATCCAGCTACTACATATCATTTTAGAATTGTTGCAGAAAATGTAGTAGGTCTATCTAAACCATCAGATCCCGTTACAATAATTACATCTGAAGAAGGTAAAATATAAAATTTATACCCAATTTTTAATAATGATTATATATATTAATTTGTATGTAGCACCAAGTGGAAAACCCACTAACATTCATGTTGATCCTATTGATGAAAATACATTAAAAGTAATGTGGAAAGCTCCAGAACGTAGTGATTGGAATGGTGAAATTCAAGGATATTATGTTGGATATAAACAGTCGTCATTAGTTGATAACAAATTTGTGTTTGAAACTGTGGAATTCAGTAAAGAAGAAGGAAAAGAACACTATTTGGAAATATTTAATCTCAAGTATGTTAACAGCCATAGAATTTTATTTTTGTATTATATTATTATGTATTTGTTTATATATTTTTATTAACAAACTTACAATATTATTATCTTTATATTTATATTTGTGTATTTATTTAAAATTATGTTTATGTAACATTAGTTATACATTTTTTTTAATATACTGTGTTAATTATATATATTTAGAACATATACTCAGTACACTATAGTAGTGCAAGCCTTTAACAAATTAGGCGCTGGCCCAATGTCAGACGATATTAAACAGTATACATCTGAAGGTGTACCAGAACAACCACCACATGATACAACCTGTACAACTTTGACTTCTCAAACTATTAGGATTTCCTGGGTTTCACCACCACTAAATACTGCTAATGGAGTTATTAAAGGTTACAAAGTAATTTATGGACCTAGTGATTCTTGGTTCAGTGAGTATTTTTCATTTATCATATATTTATTTTTATTTATCTGTTTATGATTTTATTTATTTATAATTTAAATGTATAGATGAAAGTACAAAGGACACAAAGATTACTGTATCAAGTGAAACTATCTTACATGGTTTAAAGAAGTTTACAAATTACAGTATGGAAGTATTAGCATTTACTGCAGGTGGAGATGGTGTACGTGCTCCTAGAATATATTGCCAAACCGAACAAGATGGTATACATTATTTATATTTTTTTTTTAAATTGTATTTAATTATTGATTATGCATTAAAATTATAGTACCAGAAGCACCAGAATCTCTCAAAGCTTTGGTTATGTCTACCGAATCAGTTTTAGTTAGTTGGAAACCGCCCGTAGAACCTAATGGAGAGATTAACCAATATACTGTCTACATTAAACCAAGTGGTGATAATAAAGAGGTACATTATTAAAACTATTTATATTTTGTAGACTATTGAAAACATTGTAAGTAATTTTTCATTTCAGAAAGAACCTATTGCACATAAAGTTGCTCCTAACCAAATGAGTTTTGAAGCGTCTGGTCTTATTAAACAAGACCCTTATGAATTTTGGGTAACTGCATCTACTAATATAGGTGAAGGACAACCTACTAAATCAATTGTAATCGCACCTAGTACCCGAGGTATTTATTAATAACTGTTAATGATTATTATACTATTACACTAAATTAAATTGTTGTTTATTTTAAGTTCCTGCAATGATCGCATCATTTGATGATTCATTTGTTGCAACATACCGTGAGGATGTGAAACTTCCATGTTTGACCGTGGGTGTACCAGCCCCAGAAATTTCATGGAAAGTTAAAGGTGCACCCCTTGAAAGCAATGATCGCATTCGCCAATTACCTGAAGGTTCCCTGTTAATTAGATCGGTCACAAGAACTGATGCAGGAGAGTATTCCTGTTTTGTAGAAAATTCTTTTGGAAAAGATAAAATCACACACCACATTGTTGTTTTAGGTATTTTTTTTATAAATTATTGTAAAATATTAAACTTTATATTATATATAAATATTATTATATGTAAATTTCATAGCGCCACCTCACAAACCACAAGTTGTTGTCGGAGCAACAACGTCCAATACTATAACCTTAAATCTAAAACCACATGCTGCTGATAAAGAACCTATTCATGGATATACAATTAAATATAAACCTGAATTTGGTGATTGGCAAACGGCTCAAGTAGCTGCAAAAGCTGATAAATTTACGTTGGAAAACTTATGGTGTGGTTCACGTTATCAGATAGCTGTAACTGCATATAACTTGTAAGAATGTTTTGTACTGCATAGCTTTCACTCAATTTTTCTTTGCTCTCTCCTGGCCACCCTAGTCCTCAACTTCCACAGAACTCGATCACCATATCCTCCTCACTTACACACTCCCACTTCATATCACTCTATTATATTCCCCTACCTCTTTTATGGTCTTTACATTTTCTTTTTTTATCTTTACCTCTTTCCATCAATATAAATTTAATTTACTACTCATACTGCATCTATCTCTTCTTTCCTTAAAACTCTGCCCTAGAATCTCATGAATAGATATCTCGAATCTATTCTCCCTTATATTGTTTAATATTGGAGCCACTCCTGTACTAACCTTTGTATATTAATTTCTTATTTTGTCCTCTCTAGTCATTCCATTCATCCATCTTAAAACGACACAACACACCTGATTTTTCAGTGATTCTGCATAGGCAACTTTTACGACACTTTTAGAAAATGAAAATCCAGTTATTTATAAATATTTTAATAAAAGTATTTTAAAAATAGTTTTAAAATAGTCTTGTACCAATATCGTTTTTTATTGTTGTATATTCACAATATTTGTTAAAAAATATATATCTACTTAGATTGCAAATAAATAACTCCAGATTGATTTTAGAACCTATTATCAAAATGAAAAATAACAACATTTCTGAGTGGGCCTAGAACTTTTTTTCATTATTCCATATACAACTTGAAATATATTGCTTACAAGTGAATAACCTTCTTAGCATATTTCAATAACTGTAACTCTTTCGTAAATTAATATTTTGAAAAAAAATAATGTTCGAGGTGCTTCGAAAATTGTATTTCTAATCCACTTGGATGAAAATTATTGGCAATCTAAGCAAGCATGTTATATAGTACCATAAATCACTTGTGTATCATCCTCTTAACATTCTCATTTCAGCTATACACATACACTGTTCTATACTTCTATCCTTCTATCATTAATAAATATTTATAATATATAAATCTTATATAATCGTTAATTATCTTTATTTAATGTAATTATTTTTCATTTATATACATTTTTAATCAAAGTATGATCAGAAAGTCAGAAGTAGTTTGATAGGGAAATATGGACATTTTTCTTTAGTATGGCCGATACAATATTCCAACAAAAAATATAATATTTTTAAATTATATTAAATAGACATTTAAACATTTTTTTATTTCGTTAAATTTTCATTTTTCTAAAAATTTAGTAAAAATATCTTTACATAACCTCTTAAAAATCATATGTGTGGCGTTCACTTAAAATAAAGGGGAGCAAACTAACATTAAAAAACTTATAGAAATGTTTTTCATTCCAAAAAATATAGTAAACTGGCATATAAATAGAATAGGTAATACATAAGTAATAAAAAAAACAATATTCTGTATAAAATGTATCCCCTTAATCGTATTTCACCATTAAATATTTTACATGAATAATAAATAGATTTAAGTACACATAGAATAATCAATATAACTACCTATAGTCTAATATAGGTACCTATCTAAATCTAATCTATAACAATTATGCCCACATACATATTTTTCCATAGTGCTGTATTATCTACATATTGTATCAAACAATTTAATAATATTATTATTAATAATTATTTATTACTTTTCACCATTCGTGCCACTCTCTTGGCGGTTTCGGAGATACTATTTAATAGTTCGCAACATTCTTTCCACTGTCTTTTGGCTATTGCCGTGGTGAAATGTATGGATAATTTTCCCTTTCTTAGATCTGAGTGGGTTTCCATAAACCCTACTAATGCTTATTTTTGTGAATACATGATGGAAATTTGCTTTGCCATATTTATAATATTATAATGATTATTATGGCAAAGTAAGATAAATTACAAAGTACAAGAAAGGTTATAGAATAAACATTTGAAATTTGAGTTTTATGCTTTTATTATATTATTATTACTAAACGCACGCGCACTGTACAATTTAATCCAAGAACGTACGTCACAGCTTAATTTCCAGATTCCTGTATATCTTCTTTATCCTTTATTGATAGGTACCACTCAATTCTTCCTTCATGCCTCAGTAATTTTTCCTTCAACTAGTATTTTATACATTATATAATGTTTTTCTCTCTTAAAAAAATATTCACAATTGTTAATTCATACGATGACGCAAAATTAAGTACTTTTTCTCCAGCCTCTAAAATCTATGCTTCCCATGCATTCTACCATAATCTAATCTATCTTTACCTGCATGGCCATTCATATTACCCCCATTACACATAATATTCTCACTTCCTGGAATCCCTTGTATTACCTCTCTGTCTCCTACCTTTTCTTTTTGGCTTTCCTCATATCCTACTGTAGATATTAAATTCCTTATCCTTTAACACCACTTTCACCATAATTATTACTCTATCACTTGCTGATCGCTTTTACTACACCATTCTTTATACTTGTCTTTCCTAAATATATATTATTTTATACCTTTCACCAATCTCCCTGGCTTTTCCACTTTTTTTCTTGCATACTGAAAATATTCACATTCTTATATATTAATATGTATATATATATATATTACTTATATATTTTAGAATTGGTACTGGTGATGAATCAGATTTATTGAATACAAAAACCACTGGTTCAAAACCGAAAATTCCCGAAGCAAGTAAATTTATCGAAGTATCGGCAACAAGTGTTACACTGCATTTAAATGCTTGGTTAGATGGTGGCTGTCCCATGCTATATTTTGTAGTAGAACATAAAAAAAAGTAAAACTTGATGGAACTTATTTCATATTTAATTTTAAATTAAGTTATGCATTATTAATATTATAATGTATAATATTTAAGATTGCAATCAGAATGGACTCAAGTTTCTAATAATGTTAGACCTGGCGGTAATTTTGTAGTACTTGACTTAGATCCTGCTTCATGGTATCATTTGAGAGTTACTGCTCATAATAATGCGGGATTTTCAGTGGCTGAATATGAATTTGCTTCACTAACATTGAGTGGAGGTAAGTAATGTTATTTTTCTAGTCAATCCTTTCTTCCGAAACCGTTTACTCACTAGGCTGTGCTTAAGTAGTACTTGGAACAATTTTTTTGGATTTTAAAATAATAACTAACCATGCATTCCTTGTTCCAGGTACTATTGCCCCAGCCCGTGAGGTTCATAACAATGGTTTTGGTTCTGCTACTGATACGGCTATACGTATTGTATTGGCGAATTTGAATCTTGTTATACCAGTCACATCAGCTTTATTAGTTATTATAGTGGCTATAATATTCTTATGTTATTTGAAGAAGAAAGGAGTAGATATTAAAGGTTAGTTGTCATTTTTTTTGTTTTAAGGTACTATTGCTCCCCCTGCCCAAGATGTCACATCCATTTATACATACTTACCATGGATACCAAAATGGATTGACTTAAATGTCGTGGTACCAACAACTGCGACAATTGTAGTGATTATTGTTGGTATAATTGTGGTTTGTTTTGCTTGGTCCCGTAGAGTCCATGAAAACGGACAAACTAGACTACGAGGTATATACTATGAACTATAATTATATCAATTCCAAATGAAACTGTTGTTTCATATGAATGTCATAGGCAAAGTTGAATTTATTATTTGTATAATATGCAGAAATGTGTTCAACTCTGATTACTAAAATAGATTTGCACTTAATTCCAATTTTCTTTCACTACTTAATTATTACAATTATTTCATTATTAGATGATATGACAGTTTATAATCAATCAATGATTATGGGAGGAAATACACTTGACAAGAGGCATGCAGATTTCAATGATGAACTTGGTTATATAGCACCTCCCAATCGTAAACTCCCACCTGTTCCAGGATCCAATTATAATACATGTGACAGAATTAAAAGAGGTATACAATATGATTTACTATTATAGTTAATCAATATATTTCATTGTCTATGTTTGGTTTATTTACCTGTATTATTTTTGCTTTTTTTTTTTGTATAATTTGAGTTCGCTCGATTTTGTTTTTATTTTGCATTTAACTGTTTTATTTTTGTTCTCGTCACATTTATCAATCAGGTTTTCCCGGTCCTTACCACGGTCACGGTACATGGAACCCTAGAGCACGCCATATGTATGAAGAACTAAACGGTAGTAATCCTAGGTGTAGGGGGCACTTGCCCCCATGTCCAGGTTCCGACGAGACAATGTACACCAGGTGTAGAGGTAAAAAAGATGACAAATGAACGATCAACTATTGCACGGCAGCTTTATTATTTAATATCAGCAGTGTGAGAGTTACATTAACAAACCAATTTTAGAAAAGTGTGAAAGCTTTAAGCTACAAATATATTAATCATTGAGAGCTAATTTTAAAAAAATGAAGCTGATAATAATTTATATTTTATTAATATTATTGGTGTAAGCAGTATTTATTGCAGTTGGAATATTAGTTTTAAGATAACAATTTCAATTTTTATATATTATAGCAATGTATCTAACGAGTATCATTCAATAGTAACAAGTTTTTTTTTTAATCTTATATATTATTTTTAAAATACTAACATATGAAGAACTAAACCATCTTTAAAATATATGAATATTATATTTATGATGTTTGGTGTTATCATAAGTGTAATGTACCTGTATTACCATGATACATTATACATATTTTCAAAATATGTGTCTTCCTTCGCTGTCGCGAGTTGCTTTGGTTTTTATTTGTATTTTTTTTTTTGAAAAAATTTGTCAAAAAAAAAAATCAGTGATTAAAAATTAAATTATTTCAGGAATAGACGGCGAAGACATTTGCCCTTATGCTACATTCCATTTACTTGGTTTTCGTGAAGAAATGGATCCTTCAAAAATGCCATTCCAAACGTTCCCACACCCTAATGGACACTGTGGTACTATCGGGCCTGGAGGAACAGTAAACAGTAATGGTCTCATGCATCAATGCCCAGGAACTCAAACAATGGTAAATAGTAAATACAAATATAAAATAGTACTTAATATTCATAGTTTTACTATACTTTACTAATAAGTTAAATAAAATATTATAGCTTAAAAATTAATTAATTCAATAAAATAATTATAAATTAATTTCATGTAGGTACGATATTTAAATTAATAAATTCTGAAATATGTATTTTATGAAGTTATCTGTATTAATTATGAAAATACAGTGTCTACCATCAGATGATTCACTTCACAATGAGATATTTCTTGTAGTACCTACTTACTAAAGCCCTGCACAGCCTACATTTTGAAGTTCAAGTTTTAAAAATGAAACCCGTATAGTCTAACTTGGTTTAAGTAAAATATTATTTAAATATTTAGACTACTCAGATGGTCAAAAGAAATATATAATGTAGTCTAGGTAACGAAGGAAAAATAGCATAAATAATTCATGTAGATGCCATTTTTGGCGCAGTTGTAGGAGAAGGTGTCCTTAACAACATACTAAAAATACTGATGAGCGAAAGTGAAGCTAAGGTGAGAGAAATCTCTAAAGGTCCCTTTTTTCTAGTTTTTCATTAATAACTCAAAAATTGCCTCTAACGAAATAATATTTATTTACTGAATTAATCTACATAAAATTTTCTACAAAAAAAGGTTTTATACATATTTTTATTAGAATTAATACTTATATATGAGATACGGTGGGGGGAATGTAAAACTATAAAAATAGGTTTATATTGTTAAAACTGAAATGTTTGTTGTTTAAAATGTTAATAAGTGTTTAAGAATCTTTAATATGAATTTTCATCAAATTCTATACTTTCATCATCATCATCATTGTTGCTGCCTTCGATGAGGGTTCTGTTCATACATGAATCAAAGTACATGCCACATGTACTGGAGCAGGCAATCCCTGTTTTGTGGTAACCGTAGTGTACCCCACACTGTGTATTAGTAAATATCATGTTCAAACCGGAGTCTGGTGCCACATAGTCGTTTGTGGTAACTGGTTTGATGATTCCATCTTCTCCTCTGTTCTAAACCCATTAGGTGGATGATAGAGCGTTACCAAGCCACTGTTGTATCTTTAATAAATTAATTAGAACAATGTGAGCGTGGGTTGGTGTAACACATTTGTTACCTTCCATTTTGCATAAAGTATTCCAGTCATCGAGAGTGGATAAATTGAAGTCCGTATTATCGAAAATGTACTGACAAAATATAGTACTTGGGATAGACTGTTGTCGGTGGTGGTTGGTGGAGAGCTCCAGCTGTTGAGCGTAGTAAGGGGCGCTTAATCTCAACTTCGAAAGAAGGGACGCCAAGTTCTTTGATTCAAATTTTCTGTATATGAACTGATATATATATATCATGATGCTAGTCAGAATTGGAGATATGAAACATTGAAGTCAAACTGCAGCAATAAGAGCATGAGCTATAGTTGTCATCTTTTTCTCTACCCTCTCTCTTGATCTTTTTTTCTTTGCAATACAATTCATGAATACTCTGCGAGATTGAGGTATTAATTGTTCAGCATCATTACAGAAGCTAGCAATGTTCAAAAAGTTTGGATAAGTACTTTTTTCTCAGCTCCTAATTAATATTTTTGAATTTAGATTTTTGTATAATGTTAGTGGATTTAATATGCATATTTGGATATACTTTTCAAACATTTTCCCCTTTTTTTAAGAGATATGAGTACTAATTTTTGATTTTTAAATGGTTAACCCCTCATTATTTTTATTTTTATTATTTTTAACACTGTATATGTATAATATTTTGATTGATACTCTATTCCCTATAATAATGTATTTTCACTAATTATTAATTTAAATACAACTTAATATTATGAAAAAGACATAGACTAACTTCCCCACTCTAACATAGCCTAACACATCCAAGTCTTTTACTGTATGCTATGGGGTAAGCCGTTAAATCTAAACCATTTTCCTATGCTATGGGGACCTGCCAGATGGAGAAAGCCCGTAAATCTAAACCCTTTTCTTATGTCTTATCGTCGTAAGATATAGAGGTGTCATACAAGCGTAATCAATTAGTTTTATTGACCACAATAACTTTTATTCGACGATATTACAATAATATGAGACATAGCATATATTTGACAGGCCTGACAAAAATATTATAAATATAATATTAAATATCTTTTTTTTTTTTATGAACGTGGTGGCAATTGCCTCTATTAACACTCCCTGTATCTGCCTTTACCCAAATTTAACACTTTTCAACCACAGGATGTTCTGATTTGTAGGGGGAGGGGTATGTCCCCTAAATAGACGACTTAATATTCCCAAAATAAGAATTAAACAAAAAAAATAAAAAGGCAAACTGACTCAATTTGTCTAATATTATAATATCAATATTCGGCAAATATGCCTACTCAGTGTCATTGTGCTAACTTATAAACTCATTGGTGGGGAAGGGGGGTCTAATAGATGTTGATAATGGCATACTACTGTACCTACTTCTCTATTCCACTATGTTTTAAATTTAAATGCTTATTGCTCAGATAATATTCAATTTTTTTTAAAAATGTATAATTTGAATCATAGGTTGTCATTTGAAAATCGATAGTTGATATAATTTTAAAAAATAAGGGAGGGAGATGAAAATTTAAAAATATAGAATAAAGTAGATTTACAAATAATTTACTGCAAAAATTTTACAAAACTTCCAAGATATAGCCTGGCCAATGCTAAAGATATCACCATATATCTATCATATAATATTTATTTTATAGAATAGTTTTAAAATAAATACCTAATATCATTTATATGAGAAAATCAGTCTATTTGTTTAAGGTTAATTTTTTTTTCTTACATATTTTGAAAAAGATCTTTTAGAAATATTTTAGCCCACAACAAATATTAATAACATTGACAATCTTATATCTATTTAAACAAATCTAGTGTAGCCGCTCGATAATTGCACTTGTCACATGACTATTCCACGTGTGGCTATCAGACGTTTTAGCCAAGACTTTAAGCCAATACTTTAAACATGTTTTTCTTGAAATATTGTTTTTTAAGGTAGTGAACATGATAACTACCAAATTGAATGTTCGATTTACTTCATTTTTGTATGCATATTTTTAATTAGATCTTTCTTTAATACCTTCGAATTTTTTATAACGTATGATTTTATTATAATTGTTTTTATTTTGAAAAATCTCTTTTGTAGTTCAATTATTACAGTCCTAAAAAATAATAACAAATTTCAAATTTTTGTTTCCGACTAATTCTGCGACCTGAATCACACCCACTGTGTGTCATAAAAAAAAGTGTCATATGCCACTGCATTTTTACATGACTTATTTTTTAATATTTGTATTTTTAAATACATTTTATTGTACATTTTTATTTTATTTTTTATATTTTTATATTTTTATATTTTTTTTATTTCACATTATCACTTAGCAGTATACCACCAGCAAATTCAGCGAGTCCAGCATAGGTTTCTTACCTTTGCTGGATTTAAGTTAAATATTGTCCATCCTCAACATGATTACGACCCTTGTACTCCATAGCTTAAATCTCCATTCTCTAACTGATCGCTGATTAACCCATGATCTATCCTTCTTTTGTAATCTCATCAGTGGTAAAATTGATTCCCATTTTTTCCTTCAAAATATACAATTTCGAGTTTCTTCACATCCTACTCGTAAAATTGCTCCTTTCTCTATTCCTCTTTATTTACTACAGATTATATTTAAATAATGAACCATTAACACGTTGTATGATACAGGCCAATTTAGATGTCTCCTTCTTCTATAATATATAATTAATATATTTTTGTAAACATATTGTTACTTTTTTTTCTTTTGTTTTTGGTATATACATTTTGTAATTTGGGCTTTTATCCCATTTAATTAATATAACCCTTTAATTATGAAACTCTTACCCAGCTCAAACCTGGTCTACGAATATTAAAGCATGGCCTGTGCCTAACCTTGGGCCCGTGTAGAGCTCTAATATTTACCTAATTTTACCTATTACCATTCAACAAATTGTCATAGATTGAACTATTGAGATCTTTATATACCTAGCGTATTCAATAAATTTATTTATAATTTCAGCCTCGTAATGGACGTTATTCACGTGTGGGTGGGGCCAACTCTATGTTTTCACCCGAGTATGATGATCCCGCCAATATGGGTGATGAATATGGCAGTCAATATGGACAATATGGAGCTCCTTATGAACAATATGAGAGTCGTGCTTCAATGGCTGGACGCAGTATTGGTACTAATATTTTATAGATTATTATAATATATGTATAAACATTATATAATTCATATTTGATATTACCTAAATATTATATAATAATATATGTCCATAGTTTTAATCGTCAATGATCTAAACTTAAATTAAATTATAAAATATTAAATTACAGGAAGTCCAGAACCACCTCCACCACCGCCCCGTAATCATGATCCAAATGTAAGCAACATAAGTAATGAAGCTAATGACTCCAAAGAGAGCAATCAAATTTCTGAAGCAGAATGCGATCAACATCAACAACCAGTTAATCAGAACTATGGTGGTAAGTAAGATTATAATGTATTTAATCATTTAGTTATTATAATATTATTGATAACGCTTTTCTAGAATAGTGAGCCCAATGTTTTAATATTTTACATGGATGGACTTTGTAAAAAATTAATATTCTAAAAATATTAATAGTTAATTTAAATTATAATCTGCATTTTAGATATCTTATGATTGATGATATCTTATAATTCAGATTTTTATTTCTTTTTCTTTTTTTGCATTAATCGTTGGTATTGATAATTTAAATTGCATTTTGTTTTTTTTTTTTTACCCAACATTAAAACTATAGGCAAACGTTTGCGGCCACATCCCAGTGCGAGAGGTATATTGGTATAAAAGGTAAAATAAATTCACTGTTACAAACTACAATATAGGCTTTCGGTGGTTCATTAAAATCATTTTAAATATTTAAAAAAAAATTTAACTCCAATAATATAATTATCAAACATTGCAAATAATATTAACAAATTACCTTATATATTATTGATAAATTAAGTTGGATCTAATCTAATTAATTGTTGAACTGTATAATAATTAATTAAAAGCTATAATAATAAAAAAAAATTGTGTATTTTTTTTTTTTATGTATTGTAGTTTATATTAATAATATTACATGGACGTTCATAAATTATAAATTATAAATTCATAACCATTTTGCTTTGTGTAAATATATTATTAATACATTTTAACAACTAAAATTTTGTTTGGATAAAATTTCAATTTATTTTATGTATAAACTATTTTATTGTTTACTGAGTATTAATAAAAAAAAACCCATTATCTTACTAATATTACCTTTATCTCTCTAATACTAAATATACCAATAGTTAACTTAGTGTAGTAATGTGCATGATCAATTATTTTGTAATCAATAATTTAGATGATTTTGCATGCTAACAACAATACTTAAAAACGCCGAAAACTAAAAGGTAAGGGCTTATATATTATACACAGTATTCTCCAAGGTTCAAAGCTAATAGCATATTATACAATATTAGCATTTCATTTTTCATGTCTTAATTTCCACTTACCTACTTATTAAAAATTATTTTTTTATATGTTTTTTAAATTATAATTTTTTTTCTGTGCATTTTCATAAATGTGTATTTTAGCTAATCATTATTTGTTATACACATGTTATCATCAAATCTGAAATAGACAAACATGTACATATTGGTTATATATATATAAGCAAATAAATAATGGTATAGGCTAACACTGTGGACCCTGCAACAGCAAAGGCATTTATTCTGCTTTTAAATGCTTAAAAACATTTCATGTCGCTTTAACAGGCATTTTCTTTTTTAAGATTCACAATCTGAATACATAAATGAAAGTATCCCGTTAATTTTGATTTTCAGCGCATTTGAAAGGCAATACCAAGGATGGTATGACCACAGAAGAACTACGAAAACTCATAGAAAGGTCAGTAACAGACCAGTAATGGGCATAAAATATATTTATACTATATTGATATAATAAATATTATATTTATCATATTAATCAAGCTAAACTTAAATTAGTTAGATCTAAAATAAAATTAAAATTAATAAAACATTAAATATACAAAATAACGAACCAATAATATAATATCTAGGTATTTATAAAATATAAGGGTAAAAATTAGTTAGCTAAAACCAATTAGTTAATACTAGCTTGTTTTAATATTGTAATTTTTAATTTTATGTGTGTTTAATGCATTGGGCAAAAATTAGGAAACCGTAAGTATTTGTTTTTTTTTTTTCAAACATCGCTCTAATAAATAATATATTTTAGTTATTTATAATATACCATATTGTCGTGCAAATTGTGTTATATAAGTAAAAGTAGAATTTTGTGTGATGTGGTTTTAAGTAGTATATGTTTAAAAAATGCATTGGAGACAATATGGTATTTTATGTGTCAAACTTATACATCATAAATACCTATTCATAACATACAAAGATAATCTATTTATATGTTACATGTATGATTTTATGATGTTTAATTATTATTAATAATTGTATTAAATTATTAATAAATTGTATTATGTGTTAATTTAATATACTGTAAACTGTTGACTTTAAAATTATATTTCTTTTTGGGCGAATCTATTAAAATGATGAGCATTCTACCGTTTACCCCCTCCCAAAAAAAACATTTAAAACATCTATTTCCCCGTTTCCTACTTAAATAATTTAATTAGTATTTAATATTTATGCATTATTTTCCATAAATTATTATTATCAAATGATTTTAAAATAGCAATTGACAGTTTTAGTTTTCTAAATATAAGTGGCACCTTATATTCCCGTTGTGTCTGTCTGTAGTTTCTATTACATAATATATTGATTTTTAATATAGTTATATTATTACTTATTGATTTAGTTATCAGGAAGATAGATATTATTTGTTTTATTTTATTAATTTTATATTAAACATCTGACATACCTACTATTTATGTGTCCTTCTGTCTTCATAATTTAAACCTAGACAAAAAAAATGTATTAGTAAATTGTATTCTACATATAAAATAAAATAAAATCAATAACATATTTGTATTTTTTTAAAAATTATTATTTATGTTTTTATGACCCGTTAAACATGACACTAAGATCGAGGAAGTGTGGTCTCTGAATGACATCATAATGCCATAAGTTATATCCGTGCGCCCGTATTTATATAATATCATGAATGAACTAAAATAAAATTGTTTAATTGCAATACAATTGTTAGATAAAAAAAAATCTATTAATAGAGTATTATAATCAGAAGAATATATAAATTAATATTAATGCCTTATGTATTTATTTGAATATGTATTGTCACGTCCATTACTTCTATTAACAGTATCTCCCAATAAACTTCATATTAAAAAAAAAAAAAAATCATGTTATGTTTTCATTAACTGTATAGAAACTATGAAATAAGGTATTAATAATTTTTTTAATATCACCTCAGGTTTTAATTTATTGCCAATATTAATATTTAAAATTTGTATTCATTTTGTTAGTTTCAGATATGTATATATAAGTAAAGTATAGTAGGTTAAACAAAATGTTTATACTATTATAGATTATTGTAAAAATATGTTAAGAAACCGGAAATTTAGCCTGCTCGTAGAATGAGCTTTCCGAACTTGTTTAATCTTGTATGTACAGAAATAATATAATAGTATATTATTATACATTATTATATTATCAGTTAACTATCTTTTTGAAAAAAATGGAAATAGATGTTTTTATTTTTTGAGGAAAACTGATTTATGGCTACATTTTGTATCCAAATAATTTGTATTGATACTAATATTTTATTTTATTTTTTTATGGTAGAAACGAAGCCCCAGCAGGACAACAACGCCTCCAAAGCGGAGGGCTCACAACCTACGATACTGTGGCAGTGTAACCTCTAGTCAGCCAACAACCAAAAAAATATCGCCATTTGAAATTATCTTTAAAAATAGAAATCCTAAAGTCAAAAGTATTTGTATTGCACTTTAAACTGTATTGCATTTTTAACAGATTTATTTATGCACAAAAATAAATAAATTATGATATTATTAGAATCCCAGTTCCAAATTATGAGTGTCTTTTATATGAAAAGAATCTTTAAGTGTTGTGTCTTTTTTCGCTTTAGTGGTTTAAATATTATAAAAATAATGTCCTTTTTAAAATTTAACTATAATAATATGTAAAGATCTGTGAATATTAGGTTTATTTTATATATTTTAGTAGGTAGATATTTTGAGTTTAACACTAACAACAAGTAGGTAATAATAATACATATTTAAAATTTTTATAAGTCAGTTAGAAATACCTATTCAGCCTAATGTATTTTAAGTTTCTTATTTTATGTACAAACGTATCAACTTCAGCTAACTTATGTTCAGTGCCTATTTATAGTGTTTCAAATACTTCATATATTAGGTATATTGAGCAAGGATTACAACTTATAGAATTTATTTTGTTCCAGTTCTGGTTCTATAAAAATAATATTTTAAGGTTTTGGTTCCAATTCTTCTTTAAAAGTATTGAAATGAAGATTTTGGTTTAAGTTTCTGTTAAATCAGATTATTATCAAACAAGATTTAAACTCCTATTAAATATTAACCAAGTGTTAAATTAATATAAAATTTAATTATAATGTTAAAGGGTTCCTTAGATGTTCTTCTAATTGAGTCCAACCTTTGATAATAATTAATTTTCTCATTGATATATGTTATTCAGTTGATTTATATTAATTTTACATAATATAATGTCCTTACTTTAATTTTATATTATTGTTGTCATATTTTTTATACATTTTTAAATCTGAGTTGAAGTTAAACGGCACACTAATCTTCCTTTATGTTCTTCCACACTGTCCAAATTTCCAAAAAATTTTCTATCGATATTCTTCTAAGTTATGTTTAACTTTTAATAAAGCAATTTGTAAAAAAAAAAAATAGTTATTTTTACATTTTTGTTGCTACATTAGTTCAACGGTTTATGTATAGATACAATATTATTAGGTCCTAAATATATTTTTCTCAATTATCGGCATAATATTATATAAAACTAATTATCTATATTATATTTTTAAATAGTCTGATATTATTTTTGATTAATTTTACTTCAGCTTTTTGTGTCATTGTTGTATTTTTATAATTTTAAGTTTGATATTTACGTTGTCTGTTTTATTCGTAATATGTAATCATAATAATATTTATACTAGCATTTTTAACTATTCATAACAGTTAATTCAGAAATATTTCATAGAATATGCATGCGTATCATTTACTGGCCATTATAATATTTAAAATTTATTTGTAATACCTATCAACATCACTTTGGTAAAATATTTTTATTTACCTAAATATTGCTCAAGTTTTTATTATTATTTTATTCAAAGTATTTTACCTGATATAATTATTTTGAAAAGTATAAATCCTTTATTCATACATGGATAATTTAAAAATATATTCTCAGCTTAAAAATAAAATTGTATTGAAATAATATTATTTTGTCCAAATTGAAATTATAATTTTCATAAACACAATTTTCAGATAATTTATTTCATTTTAATAAATTTTTTTTTTAATATTATAGTACCAAAATATGCTTTATAAAACATACAAATAAGTAAAATTATAATGAATTTTAAATTTATATAGAATATTAAAATATAACGCATAAAAATTGTATGTAATCATCATTATTATAATTAATATCAATTTTATATCGACGTAAATATTATTGGTGTGATTTTAGTATATATTATTATTATTATTATTATTATTGGGGAATGGATATTAATATAGTTTTTCATTTTTGACGGTTAAATAGGTACAAAAAAAAAAATTTAATATGGTTTTAATTTATATGAAAATGAATTAGGAATATGATAAATGTCTTTTATTATTCATTTATATCTCAACAATAAATTAGAGTAAAATTATCCTAACAACTCTAAATTCATCAGAAAAATATATAATGTAATTTCACTTTATTCTACAGAAAAATTATCCATTCCCTATTTATCATTATATTATTATTATTATTATTATTAATAAAAAATTTTCAATTTGATATAATTATTAGAACTGTAGAAATCTCATTTGTATAATTAAATAGACATTTTATAATATTAAATATCTGTAGACTTAACAACATGTAAATTTGAATCGAAAAATAATAGATTTTTTTCTTGTCATGAAATAATAGTGGTAAAAATATGAGCATAAAATTAAGATTTTAGAAATATTACAAATGTTTTTATCTATTAAATCGATAGTTTATAATACTATAATATGTAATGTTTCTTTGATATAATATTATAATATCTCATGTTTATGATTAACATATATTTAAGAATATACCTATATTATATAAATATTATTACCTGTATTTTTTTTTCTTTAATTGTAATACTTCAGCTTTTATCAATATGTTATAATTACTGTATTGATTATACATATTAAATTAATATTATATTCGTACCCTATTGTAATGCTATTATATTATATTATACTGTATGTACGTCTATATCATATAATAAAATGATTATTCCATAAAATTTACTTGTATTTTGAGAACCCAAATTAATTTAAAGTTATATTATTATATATATATAGGTACATATTTTTATAGGAATTATTTTTGTTTCTCAAAAACTAATGATTCACTAGTTTTCAACTATTATTTAATTGTCAACATATTACAAGTCCTTGTAATTTTTATTTCACAAAAGATAATACCTCTAGTATTCTAGAAAAAAATTATATTTTTTTACAACTTATAAAATTATTAACAGTAAATATTAAATAACAAAGTTAATTATCATATTTATGCATAATTTTATGGTTATGGTCATAATTAGGGCCTTATATGCATTTGCATGTCTTTTTTAATAGTCCAAGAAGTAAAATGTTAATTATAGTCAATAGGTCTGAAATACAAAGTTTTATTTTGCATATTTTTATCTCTAGGTACTGCATATTTCTGTATTTTATGATTTTCCATTGCATAAAAATGGTTTTAAATGCCTAATATTTTTTTAAATATTTTAGCCTTATTTCTTTTCTAAAAAAATATTTACAGTATCTATAATTTAGTATGTACCTACTCGTATGTGAAACTGGTCTAATTCACGTATTTCAAAAAATTGGTTTTTTAATCTTACTTTTGTATAATATTATAAATGAAATTTTTTGTCTGCTTTTAAGGTATACATTTTCGTAAATAATACTAAAAATAAAAATCATTTTAAAATCAAAATTTTTATTTTATTTGTGTATATTATTCATTTTATAGTGTAGAGGTATTAATTAAAATTGTGTTGCAATATTGGTCAAGAGAGCCATAACGCAAAAGAGAAAATGTTGTTGGCTTCTTTTTTTTTTGTTATTTATGTTTTTAAGACCATTTTGGAAATATTTAGTTTGTAGAAAAAATTTATGACCTTTATTTACTTATTTAATTTTTGAAGGAGACAATTTCATCAGTTCGAGACATACATACACATACTCCCTATAAATATTTCTTTAGGATGGCCCTGACTGGGAGCTGCTAAAATGTTGTGAAAAGCCAAAGGAGCCGTGGGAAGAATATCTTTGTTATAATGCATGTTTATAATGTTTTTAGAACATTCAAATCTGAGCCTTATTCATAATAAATTTAAATTATATATATTTTTTGCCTTAACAATTTTTTAACAAATGCTATATTTTATACTGCTATAAATTCTACTGTATTTACTATTTAAAATTTGATTCTAATTATTATTTTTTATTTTATTCATTCATCATTTTAGATTCTGAGCGTAGCGAAGGAGCTAGTGGTTTTACAATGATGTTTATTTATTTATTTTTTTTTTTTCTCTGTTAACAAATTTACTACCAGAAGAAGTGCTCCGATCTATACAAGCTTACATGGTTTCCGGTAGCAAATTTCATCTAATTGGTACTTTAGAGAGGTCATTTTGCGATTTTCTCAATACTTTTTTAATGCGTAAGGAAAGACTCTACCAAGAATTGATGAAAATACAGTAAATTTACGGTTTCGTCAAATCGGAAATTTTCATTTCTTCATAATTTCGAAAATAAAGATTTGAAAATCTTGAAATTTTTATCCAATATTTAATTTAGTAATCTATTAACGATGATTAAGATTTTTTAAAATTTTTTTCAATTTTGGGCTATTTATAGACATTTTAGTTTTCAAGGTTTCTAAGTCCTAAAAGGGTAATTTTGGGTTTTTAGATCTGAAAATTTTATACAGCGTTAAATATACGTTACGCTTACTAAATTCAAAAAATCTCAAAAATCCGAAGTCACAATTTTTTTTATAGTAATTTAAATTTTTTCGACAAAATTATCAATTTTGAGGTATTTAAGTCCAAATAGTTGGTAAAATGAGATTTTAAGACCTGAAAAAATTTAATATAACGTAAGTCGTGCATTAATTTAACCAAATAAAAAAAAACCTACGGAAAAAAAGTATTTTAGATTCTGAGCGTAGCGAGGGAGCTAGTGGTTTTACAATGATGTTTATTTTATTTTTTTTTAAGTCCACGCGCAGGCTGCGCATCTTCATAGTAACTTTGCACCTATGAAATCGATGCATTTTTCAGCTATATTTTATTTAAAAAAGGCGGGAATATTATAATATATAACTACAGTAATTTTGTGATTACCACATTTATAATTGTCAGATATTA
>JAIPRL010000191.1:0-34663 GCA_025469235.1 Pemphigus obesinymphae
GTTTTGAATTTTAACAAGGAATCTACTTTTTTCTTCAATTGTTGTTGTGGAATTATTGATGATTTTTGTTGCTTCTCTAACCATTTTACTAAGAGGGTTCTTTTTTAATTCTTTATATGGACCAGTAATTTATTAAATATTAAATATTTAAAATATTTAATAATTAAAATATTAAAATAAAAAAAAAAAAAAAAAAAAAAAAAAAAATAATAAAAAAATTATATAGTATATTGAGTTATGAAAAATATAACTCGGACCGTTTAATTCGAAAATATCCCTAGATTTGTTGTGAAACACCACAGTAAATATTGGCTGAGTGATAATAAACAAGTACTATACCTATAATATATCAATAGTAAATGATAATGATATTCTATGATATAATAATATTTATCTATACATGCAGTGGCGTATTTAAATTTTTTTCTGGGGATCAAAATATACTGAAAACCAATAATTTGTATAATCTTTATTTATTTTAGTATTTTTTAACTTCAACCATATTGTATAATCATTTTAAATAATAAATACATTAGTTGGAGACTTAAATATATGTTTAAAACATATATTTTTAATAAAAAAATAAATAAATATATTTATTCTAATCATTAGTAAAAACCTTATTTAATTTTTTTAAACATTCACTAAAATACATACTCTGTGAAATTTTTAAGTGTTTAGAACTAATATTTTTAGATTTATGTGGAAATAACCATTATTTTAATCGGTATTTTACTGTTTTCGTAATTTTTGATAATTTATTCTGTTGTGTTGTTTTTATTATTACTAAATTGACAAGTTACCTCTTCAATGTATCATGTTGATAAAATGTTATACTAAAAAAAGAATATGCATGAAAACATTAGATCATGACAAAAAGTAGTCTGGTCGATAAAATGCTTAAAAAAAATAAACATATATAAAACTATTAACCATCATCGTAAAATGAAAAAATATAATCTAAAATGTAGTCATTAAATTAATTTTTAGGGCATTATTATTACTTTTTTAAGTCATCAAACTCAATTTCCAGTTATAGTATTGTTTAAAAATATCCTATCTACAAAGATTAGTTATAAGTACCTAATTAAGTTTTAAAAATCGATATTATTTGGTTTTGGGGGATTCAGTACCCTTAGGCCACCCCACCCCGTAAATAAACCACTGTATACACGTGTGATGACTAAATAATATCAACTGACGAGACGTGAAAACGTGACCAATGTTTATTATTTTCTCTCAGATATTAGTTATTATCAAAACAAACTTTAGAATAAGTATCTACCAATATGTAATAAATTTTTGGACCTATAGACCGTTTTTGGTGAACTCAAGTGGTTATCAATTTACATTATATAATTTCTATCCATTATTTTATCGATCGGGATTTCGGTTTATCAACACGTAGGGTCTACACAAAAAATAAAAAATAAACCGGAATTTTATTTCGATCTAACTTTGATGAATATTGTATTACACATACGGGTATTAGATGCACATAAATGTAATAATTACATAATGTTCTTTTTACAGTATTTTGATTGAATAGTTGTTTATTAAAACTATGTCGTAAATAGATACCTACTTAACAATCCGTAATAAGTATAGGTATGTATCTACTAATACTTATTGATAAGACTTGACATTTTAATCAAATTTTTGGTCTCTTTAAGTTAAGTTAAAGAGAAAAACAATTCAGATGCAGATAGTGGAAATTTGTCCATCGTCCTGTAATAAATTGAATGTAACAGGTAGCTTATTTCATAAAAAATATTTAAGACAAAGAACTTGTTCATGTACAATACACGAACATGAGTATCTCACATTAATGATCAAGCCAACAGCTGTAATTTTGACATAAAACAATTTATACGTATACAGCTATATGTTTAATAAAAAAATTACACTTTCCAGTGCGTTTTCCTTACAATTCGGTGGGATAATGGACGAGGTTATATACGCCTTCGCAACATAAGCTTGGGTGTCATTTTCCTCCATCAGCTCTCGTGAGTACACTGCTATGTCTTTTAGCTCTCGGGACTGGTTGAGGAGGAGATCAGTTTTTTTACATTTTTTGGGGGGGAGGGGGAGTAAATTTCACGCACGGCTTTACAAGATTAATTTGACATGTATACGCTGAGCTCTTTTATTCCATACCACTCTACTTCTATTTGTGTATTGTAGGCAGTTATTTTATTTGTGCATTTTCATATTCAAATTTGTTTAATTTATTTAAATTCTATTATTTATTTTAAACGTAATCATTAAATATAATATTTTATTTAACCAATTAACTTCAGTACTTTAGTGAATCGGTATACCGTTGTTCAAAGATTTGACTAATTACAGGGCCTAAAAGATCACCTGTACATTGATTCTATTTTTAAATTACAGGAACCAATTCAGGGATACTTATTTCTGTAATAATACCGGAAAGTATATTTTGTGTAGGTAATAGCACTTTAACGTACTCACAACCTTCTTTTTATACTTTAAATCCTTGTTTTATTCAATTATTACCGGATTCTACTGTATAACGTATTATCTTAAATTTTATACCATGGCAAGTCCATATTGAAATTAATCATTAGACACTCTTAGACATCTATACATGCTCTTTTACTAATATTATAAAAGTAATGATTAGCTATACCCGATAATACTATCCATTCTTCACATAACTAATAACTTATTCATCTCATAACGTATTGAATTACTAACTTAATTTAATTAATTTCTATAATTGTATATTTATAATTTAAATTTTATTATATTACAATCCCTTCTGGTATAATGCATTTTTGTTATTTGAAATTTGAAATCAAAGATAAATCATTGCGTTCGAATGAAGATTCTTAACAAAATTCGTTAAGTATAATAATATTATAAAATAAAAGCAAGTAACTAAGACAACTTTATTTATTATTTAATTATTTACTCTATATTTATAAAATATTTCCTTTAAAAAAAGTAGTATTAAGTTTCTAAACACAAGTTTAGATATCTCATATTCCCGTTGTGTCCGTTTGTTCGCCCATCGGTCCGTCCATCTGTCTGTTAGTCTGTCCTTAGTTAGGTACTAGCACATATTGACAAGGGACATTGTTGGTTTGACTACCTATCGATTGTCTTGGTATTTATAGTTACTAGGAAAATAGAAAACAGGAAATCTAGAATGTTTGAATTTGTTTTTCCTAATGTTCATTTAGCTGTCTGTACCATTTGTTGCTGTAGTTTACAATATTAATATTTATTTAATTTAGTTGTCAAATTTGTTTAGTTCTAGTCGTAAATATAGGTAGGTAAATGTTTTTTTAATACAATGTCCATTTTCTAATATTTTTGTTTAATAAAAATGTGCTCATTAAAAAATTCCTATAAGTTCTCAAATACTAAAAATTTTTAAACCTATTTATGAATTATTATTAATTTTTATGGTAAAAGATTGTCTTAAAGAAATTTTTTTTTTACAGTATAATTTAAATGGATTCTTTTTTTTTTACCGAGAACATCCGTTCGATAAAACGATAAATACATTTTTTAAAAGCTAAAAAATTGGATTGCATGTATTTTTTGAAGGTTAAAGCCTGCGAAGCATGTCTTGATATTGTATTATAAAGGAATTATATTCAAACGATTTAATGGGCACTTTGGGTTTCAAAAATATACCGCACAGTGTTTATCATCGATTATTATGCGCGTTTTCGGCTTATTATATGCGATAAGTACATGATATCGACGTGGTACGAATTTGTATTGTATTCTATACGAACAGGGATACAATATAATATAATACTATATATGGACGTGTTGTCCTCGTTCTGTGTATATGCGTACAAATCGGCCTTATAAAACCACTCGGAGGGATTTATAGCCGTAATTAGGTGGAATGAGGTGGGTTTTATTGCATTTTGAAAGGCGTACTGAGATATATGAGAAAATGCCGTTCCTTTTTAACGTTCGTGCCAGCAGTGATATTTCAAATCAAAACCAGTATGCAAGGCGGTTCGTGTCGATGTTAAACCGACATTAAACTTCTTTTAACTTTTCTGGGTGCACACGTCGTTTCATCCCTTCATTTCTTCAGTGCGAAATCGGAGAAAAAAATGCTTTACACGAGACTGGAATTTCATTAAAACCAAACTCCAACGGGAAATCAACTAGCACACCAATTCGTTTTCTTCTTGTGAACGGACTATTTTTTTTTATGTTATTATTATTCTTATAATTTTGATTATCATATTATTATATTTTGTATTTGTCTTAACAATTTGTTTTCTAAAAATATGTTTGTATTTGCGTACACATAACATTACATTTAAAATCGAGTTCAGAAAAGTCTTATAATATGGTTTTATCGGTTCCGTTTTTTGAGGGGGTTTGGTATTGATTTCGGCTATTTAACCTATACTGAAAAAAGATTCCTGTTTCAGTTTTTGTAAATACCGAAATTTGTATCTTAGTGTTTAAAAAAATTTGTATACGATATACACTTATATAAATAATATATACATTCTAATAGATTATTTCTGTATGTGATTTTGTGATTTTCTGTATTATTCTATGATATTTCCGTACGAATTATCTATCTGACTTTAAAGTATTCAACATTTATTTTATTTTATTTTTTTTTTACTTTTTTTTATTAAACGATATCTCGTTATTATCAGTGGTTGATTTGTGGAAGGACGAAGTGGTATGGAGCGAATCTTCATTTTTGTCATGTTTAACAGCGGACTCACTTAATTATTTATCAAGGACGTAAGAAACGCAGCACTTGTTTTAATTGTTATTCAAAATTTAAATTTTCTTTGGAAAAATAATGAAGTTAAGAAAACGAATGTTTTTTGTCTATTTGCATAATTTGTCTTTTTTTAGATAAAAATTATGATATACAATTTTCAATAGTTGATGTTCATCATACTTGTATAATTTTAATATATATTAATAATTTTCATTATCCATAAATGGCAATACCAAACATTTTTAAAAATCAGAAAGTAATAATACCTGTGATTTGAAATTATATATTATTTACAGTAGCACTGATAAATTGGCGTTGGTATGAATGTAATTAACAAGATACAATTTTCAAAACTTTTTGACTACTTATTAGTATTTATAAAAAGTTTGTTTAAAAATGATATAAAAACTGAATTTTGATATAAATTTATGGTTTTCTTGATAATTCACTCAACAGAAATGTGTTCATTTCTTTTGAAAGAAGAATGCTTAAACTATGCTTTCTTGAAAATATGTAATCCAAAACTTTGGTGTAAAAATAATATTGTAGTTTTTATAGTATATTCATGTTAAATAATAATCGAAAAATGTTTTTAAAAATGTCCCCTGGTTGAGAAATTTTAGATAGGGGGTATGAGAGACAAAGTCCCCTACAGCTTACTTTTTCTTTAATTTGCCCACAGTTCGTCCTGATTTTTTCTATTTTCAACCATTTGTTATTATTGTATCATGAAAAACGTAAATGTATCAAAGCTTAATGAAATAATAAAATTTAAATTTTTCAACTATTTTAAAGAATTTTCCTAATTAAATGTCAATAAAATTGGCTATATTTACCCACCTATTTACAGAATTTTTTTTTTGAGTATATAAAATATGAGCAATAAGAAATTATAAGGTGCTACCTATATAGATTATATTTTCTGAATTTAAAAAAGTCGTAATTGTCGGAAATTCAGTCATGAAAAAGAAAGATTAAAAATATTATAGGGCTTTTAATTTGTTAGCGCCTACTTTAAATTTTCGTCGTAACTCAAGGGTTGATCCAGTTTGAAAAAGCGAGAAGTAGGAACGATTTACAATACTACTTAGGAGAGTCCAATTTTTTATTGTCTTGTACTATAAAAATGGTTCAAACTTAATTTTTTCCGTGTCACATTCTCCCCCCCCCCCTTAGATCCCTGACTATTTTAACTTAAGGTGTTTTGGCTCAATTAAATTTAACTAATTTTTATATTTATATTATATATATGTAATAAATTCAGTTACAAATGCAATTAACCGGCTTATTAATTTATTAACTGGTTTTAATTAACTAGAAAACTTGAGAACAATTTTAACCAGTTATTTACACCGGCCATATACTATTAACCGAAAACAATAATTTCGGTTTGATATCCTGGTTATATTTATCAACCTGTTGCATACTTGCATCACAGAATAACTGAAGCGACATCTGCGGAGTGCATACATAGTGGTTAGTTCGATCACTGAGATCCGTACATGATAGGTATTAGAAACGGTATTCTGTTTTATTATTTATCATCATATCGCCCACTTTGTCTTATCTAGTTAATAAAAAAAATAATAGTCGTTGTTTAGGTACAGAGGTATTACATAACGTTATGATGGAAAATATATTTAAATATGAAACAAAATGTCTCCGTGCTGCCATTGTTGAGAATAAAGTACTTTTGTACTGTGTGTACATAGAACTATATCATTATCATAGTATCATGTTAAATGTAATTTAATACATTGAAAATAATAATAATAAATATAGGTTAAGGTCAAGTTTAGGTTCCAAGATTATCAAAAAGTCCCTGTAAAAATACCGGTAGGTATTTAAATGTTGGTTCCAATTTTTATCTCCAAATAATTATTATTCTATTTGACACTAAGACCCATATTATTGGTATAATATGTAATATTAATAGGTATCATTGTTTAATATTCAAATTTAATATTTAATAATATGATTTAATCAATAATAAAAATATTAACGAATATTAACTAATTTAAATCTAAATAATACTTATTAATATATTGAGTAAGATTAAAAATAGCCAGTAGTGGTCAGTAAAAAAAATGGTTTTGAGTAAATCTCGATGTAGTTTTAATTTTCAATTTAATAAATTCTCGTTATTTTTGGTAAATTTCCTTTACACTTAAGAAAATCAAAAATTTAACTTTTTAAAATACCGACTACAAGAGATTTTCTATTAGAAACATTTTTAAACTAAAAATTCTTCTAGATTCCTTCTATAACCTAATCTGTCTTAAAGTAAATAAATAATTAGTATTAATTTCTACTATATTATGACAATATTACCATAATATGGTGCTAAAATAGAAATTCGGTATAAACTTAAGTCTTCAAAAAAAAAAAAAAAATTCCTGAAATAATGACAATATTATAACCAAAATCTATTACCCGCATCCATGACCCACGATTATCTACATTTTATAATGTTTTATAATGAAATACATTTTTTCATAAGTTATACAAAAAAAATTACATAAATGATTATAAGATCTTTTGAATATCAGTAAAATAATGTACAACTGACTTTATATAGTATCTAAATTTTCAAGACTTAAAACTTAAAATTAATCCTCTTTTAATTTAAATATTTCAAGGTTTTAAAATGATATAAATAGCAGAAAATTGATAAAATATTTTCCAAAAAAAGTTGTACATTTATTTTTAATTAATACACATTTTTAGTTAAGTCTGATATATTTTTTTTTTCACGAAATCGTGTTTTGTTGTTTTACGTAATTTTTAGGTACGTATTTTTTTCTTATGCATTAAAAAAAAAAAACTATTGGGAAAATTGAAAAATTACCAAATTTAAAGTATCAAACTCTGCATCAAAAATAGTAATTGTTTGGAGTAAATATGTATAAAATTTAATAAAAATACTTTATTGTAAAACTAATAAATTTATCGTTTGGTTTGTAACAAATCAAACACATTGTAAAAAAATATATATAGTCCTTGCTAAGATCAGAATGTAAAATTTCAAATACTTGTTAAAAGTATGTAAAATATTATTACTTTTATAATAATTAAAATGTATTCTAAATAAATTTTATCTAGGTATATTATTTAAAAAGTCTAAAGCTTTTAAATAAATTTACTTAAATACTTTATAAGTCTCATTATATGTTAAATTATAAATAATATTATATAGAGTACCTAGTCTTTTACTAATTTAAAAGAAACTTTAAATTTTGGTCGTTCTCCAAAAGCACCGTTCCTGCAGTATAATCCGAAGGGTCCTTTACTAAAAACAAATAAATAATTCGGGTATATTATGTACAGTGATGGCTGTGGTACAGAGGCTATAGGGTAGGTATATAATCGAATAACTATCAAAGGGATGAAATAAAATATCCTAAGGGATTTTAAGAAATATACCGAAATGCATTTTTCTTCCTTTTTCGCTTATTGTTACGAAAACTAATACAGCGTTCGATCAATAAACATTTGTCAAATTGCTTAGGTATAGTTAATAATGTTAATTAGGTATTATTATTGTTTAATATTCATTGCAACCGATTTATCATAATAATGACTTTTTTTTGTTTTATAATTTATCATAAATTTATTTGAGATTTTAATCAGAGGAATATATTTATTATTCAATAATATACATATAGGTATAGTATATATTTGACATTTGAAAATTTTTATTTAAAAATATATTGATCATTTGAAATTATTTTAGTTTTAAAGATTTAAAAATATTAGTTGTTTAGTAAGTAGGTACTATTTATTACATAATCAAGAAAAACATTGAAAATTTTAGCAAAAAGACTAAATATTATTTTGATATATTGGCCTTTGTTCAAATTCAGTTTTCAAGTGCGTTGATTTATCGTGGCTATTAGATTAAAAACATAACATTGTGGGGGGTCTAGACGTGCCCCCTGCAGAGCCCATTGTAAAAGTTAATATTTTTACTTTTTTTTACTTTTGTTTATATTAGAACTTGAATCAAAAAATGTTTTGCTGTGAAGCGTTATGACAATTTAAACGTTATTAATTTTTGTTTGTTAAAATGCTAATGAATTTACGTTATCCATTTTTTACGTTTAACATTTTCATTTTATTATAATTTAATGCTACCATGTTTACTGTTTAGTTAATGGTTATGTTTTATTTTGTTATAATATAATATTAGAGTTTTTGTTTGTGATAATAATCATTATTATTTTTTAATTTTGACAAGTTCATGTTATTTATTTATAAATTATAATATAATTTTCAATTTGTTTTAAAGGTTTGATATTCAATTATAAATTTGTCAGATGTAATCACAAAACTTTAGGTCACTTTCTAGAAAAAAGTACGAATTTTAATGTTCTAAAAAATAATAAAAATACCACATAATTAAATAAAATTACATACCTAAATTAAAAATATATAAAAAAAATATATTATATATATATATATCAAATGTTATGTTTTTTAAATAATTTAATAAGACCTATTTTTTGGTTTTTATATAATATACACGTATACAGTGGTATAGTTATTATTATTTAGATATTTATTACTTAAAATAAAATGTATAACAATAATATTAAATTAAAAGTGTGATTTGCATTTTTTACTTTCTTTTTAGATATCTTCTGTACTATCTGAATAACATGTTTTAAAAATTGAATACATGATTTATATATATAATATATATATATTATTCAATTATTTATCATTCATTTCATTATTGCACTAGAAATAGCAACTTTTTAATTTTATGAAACTCTTTTATTTAACTCTAAAGATTTTTATGATACACATTACACAGTATATGTATTTATTATTAAGTCAAACAAAAAACATAAACATATAACAGGTTATCATAATAAGTGATCTCACTAAAAACTCAATGAACGTTTAAAAACACTAAAAACAAAAATAAGATTACAAAATAAAAGTTTCATTTTTATAGTGTCTGATATATGAATTAAATTTTGTATTTAGAAAACATCATTATCCTAGAATACCTCCAAAATTAAATTTCTCATTTAAATCCATGCTTTTGAGGAGGATATAAACTTTATTCATTTATGTGTGTTTTGAATGTTAATTAATGTTAAAACGTTATTTATTTCTTGCATTTATATTAATGCTATTATATTATACTTTTACGTTACTATATTCCATAATATTTCATTTATCATTATGTGTCTTAATTTAAGTTTTTCGTTTATTATTATGTTTTCATTAGAAATAACTTATAACCTAATATTATTATTTATAGTTTGATGGTTCATTTTAATAGTTTTTTTTTTTTTACAAGTTTAACGTTATAATTTTGTTCTCGAGCCAAGAATTTAATTTTATGAAACCAATAAACTTAGAATTCTTGTCCATAAACAGTTTTCTGTAATAACCACCACCGACTATTATTATGTGGCATCATTTGCAAACTTTATATACATAATATACCTGTGGTTGCCAAAACTATTCAAAACAATGTTTTAAGTCTTAATCGATACGCATATATCCAGAGAATATCATTGTACATATATATATATATTATATATATAGTACGTAGAATAATGTGTTGGAATATATACATAATATATATTATGTTACCAGTCTAGTTTTTATTAGACTAGGCTGGTAACATAAATAATATATTTGTCCAAGTCTAATGACTAATTTGGTCTAAATCTATATGATTTTTTACTACAATTTAGGATGTATTGACCTTATAGATTAACTAGTCATTAAAATCAGTAAATATTTGCTATTGTTTGTTCAAATCTCAAAATGTAAATCGTGTTAGTGAAAACTGAACAAATAATTTTTACAAAATGTAATTATTATTATAGTTTATTGAAAATATGTAAATAGTGTCATAGAACTGTCTAGTTAACAATGAAATTGACAATTAATAATAATTAAAAATGTTAAATAGTACATTTATGAATAATATTAATACAAACCGAGGTAAATATTTTTATTTAGAGTTTATTTAAATAAATTAAGCATTATGAAAATTATAAATATTATTAAGCTTATTAATATGGTTATTATTTTATTTTTGGTATTATATAAAATACCTTATCTGAGTGGGTCTATTTTGTAAAAAATAATTCGTTAAAAGTTAAGGTCCAGTACAACAACTAGATAAGTCCAGTTTTTTTAGAAAGACTTTTCTACTGAATATTATTTTGCAGAAAGAGGAAAATACTTTTCACATTTTACAGCAAAAATCAGATATGTATATAATTTTCTATTGAGTTATAACAATAATAAACGACTTATCTTGTTGTTTTTCAGTGAAATTATTAGATAGGTCTAAACTTACCAGGTTTTTATGTATACAATGTTCTATATTCAGTTCTTATCGATCACTCGTGTCGTTTGGTTGTGCGTTGTTTAAACTACGTCGCGCTTTGTACCTATCAATTAAATGTTCATGTTATAATATTCTTATCTAAATATCACCGGAGTAAGTAGTATTTTCGTTATCGGTTTGGTTATTAGTTCTATTCGAGTATCTTATTTTCCAATTCGATTATAATGTCATCGTGTATTAAATGTTTCGAAATATTGACTAATAGTGAAGATACACTCGAATGTACAAAATGTACTAATAAAATTCATTATTATTGTGCAGGCTACACGGAACATAATTTTAATAAAATGTCTAACAATACGAAGACTAGATTCACCTGTTCAAATTGCCAAGTTATTAAACAAAAATCGCCAAAATATAAAATCGCGGAAACAATATCAGAAATATCTATGGAATCTAAAATCGAAGAACTTATTAAATCGGTATCTTTTATGAGCGTACAATTCGAAAATTTCAATAATAAAATTGATAATATCATAAGTGAATTTAAAATTATCAAAATTGAAAATGAAAAAATAATGTCCGAAAATTTACGTTTATCAGAGGAAGTGTTAGTATTAAAGTCCAAAGTGGATGAAATAGAACAAAACAATCTAGGAATAACAGTAGATATAATAGGTATTCCTAAAAAATTAAATGAAAACTGTATTTCTATATAGGTTGAATATACTTTCCAAGTTTGTTTATAATTATATATCAAATCTAATAATTAGGTTGATACAACTATACCTATCTATTTTTCTCGGACAATTTTTAACAGTATTATGTAGGTAGTTAAAATAAACAGTACATCAACTATATAAATTTAGTACGTCTAACCATGTTATGAGATAGTCTGTATAGCTACCATGGTTTATGGTTGAATTAACCATTTAAATGTTTATTGTAACTATTTTTTTCCCGTGATATTATATGTATATAAATACAGGTTAGAATTAATTAATTGAAAACTGAAAGTATTGAGGGTTAAGTATTGATAAATAAAAATGAAATTTTAAAACAATTTGAATATACTTTTATACTTAATACATTTAAGTGGTTCGGAACGTTAAATATTTTATTGCTGCCTATATTAATATTATTCTACTGTATTATATCATATTTACTTATAAATAATATCGAAAATACACCACTAATTACAAGTTATTTTAATAGGTAGGTAACTATATTAAAATTTAAAAAATAGTATAGACATGATTTTTTGTACATAAATACTTACTTTGGTTTTCCATATCGCATCGTAACAGGATAGGTCATTTTTTTCTCAGATATTCAATAGTTTAATTATACCCGAAATAATGAATTAAATCATGAAGTTTTTGGTTGGCACTGAAAATAACAAATTGGTTGTTGAAATATGTGTACGTAGTTAAAAGTTCATTATTTTATGTTAATTTTTATTTATAATAATTGATATTATATATGGATACTAGGTACTCACAATTTTTAACCAAAAGTAATGATCGGATAATTTACAAATGAGTAAAAAGTTAATATTATTATTTAATAAGTTATATTAATGAACCAATCCATATAATTTCTGAAATATATTCAACGTTTAGATTATCAACGATTATTTATGATATTGATAGATATCCAAAGACATAATATTATGTCCTATGCCATAGAGTAACTGCAGCATAGACATTGTAATTTTATATTTTATTAGGTAGGTATCTACATTTTATATCATACGTATGTATACATCCAAAATGTTATCTAGAAAAACAAAAGGCTATCATAAGACCGACTCTCACGTATGGTTGCGAAGCGTGGACGACGACTAAATAAACAAAGAAAAACTTGAGGAATTTCGAGAACAGAGTATGGAGAAAAATATGAGGACCTGTCATCGATGGAACAACGGGTAATTAGATGAGGAGATATGATAAAAAGTTGTATGATATGTTGGAACTAGTACCAGTGACAAGTTTTATTAAGAGCCAAAGAATACAATGGTTAGATCACATAATGAGAAGAGGAGAGAACGAGACAGTTAGATGCCAATATATTTTAGAATAGAAACCACAAGGAAAAACATCCAGAGGAAGACCTAGGAAAAGATGGATAGACGTGGTAGAGAAGGATCTAAAAAGCCTAGGAATTGAGGACTGGAGAGAGGGCAGATGGCGAAGTGTAGTAATAGTGGCAAAACATCTTAGAGAGTAGTTATACCAGAAGAAGAAGAAAAATGTATAACCACAAATTAAGACCCCTTCAAAAATTTGTTCAACATTTGATAGGTACATTTTTATGTAAACTAGTTCTTATGAAAACCCTTTTAATGACATAATTATTAAAATAAATATAGTTTTGAATACATAAGAAATGAAACCACAAATAATTTAAATGGAAACAATGAATTTGATCTGTGATCTTTCATTGGATAGAGGATAATATGCGTAGTAAAATAAAACTTTTCTAAAGTAGGAATCTCTAATTTTGATACATATAAGCCATGTTCAGTTTAAACCTAAAATTGACGAGTCACAGCTATTTCTTCTTCTCCTTCGGTCTCTCTCTCAACTATATAATGTCGACCACCCTAGTCCTCAACTTTCACTGAACTCTATCTACCGTATCCTCCTCGCTCCTCACTCCTACACTGACCTCAGTTCCTCTACACTAATTTCTTACTCTTGTACATGTTCTTTCATACATGTTCTCAATTACATTCACGTACAACTTAAGTAACCTTTTTCTTCATTAATATCCATTTAAAAAATTTTCTAGAAACCCTATCATACATCTTCTCTAGATCAATAAATACCATACACAACTTCCTCTTCTTTTCTCTGTACTTCTCTAATAACCATCTCCTTGGATTGCTATCCTATCTTATTATTTATCTTTTTCGTTGATATTATCTATTTTACGTCTTTAGCCTATTGCCATGTTTACGTATTCTCTATCATACTACCCTCCTATACTCACCAATGTCTTATACAATTAAATTATGTGTTATATATCCTGTGACGAGTCCGTATTTAAGTATTGATGTCTGACCCACTTATTCACAGAGTAGGTAGGTACTTATACTATAGTTTTTATATCTCATAGTAATGAATTTAAAACCATCTAACTTCTGTAGTATTTTTCACAATTTAAATTAAATTTATATTGATACTCATTCGGGTGAACTTTTAAGCTAGGTGCGCACTAGATCGAATCAGCTCGACTCGGCTCGGATCAGGCTGGTTCGTAAAAGTTGTTCAGCCGTGCACATAAACGTATCAGCACGCGACGGCACTATACTTACCTTCCTTTTGTATAATGTATTTTTATTATATCTTTATTTATTCTTTAATTAGGTACCTAATTTATTTTTTATTTAACTATAACTCAACGGTCTTCGATAATGTAATTAAATTTAGGAACCTAATTAAAAATCTCAATGTTATTTTACCTTTTAGATATTGATAACTATCAAATATAGTAAATGATTATTTTTCTAATCTATAATTTATAATTTATTTATTTTTTATGTACTTATCAATAATTGAACTAATTTGTATGATTTTACTGAAATAATACAATAAATATTGTCGAATGATTTTAGTACGATTTTTCAATTTGTTTGATTTTTTGCAGTCTTGATTGGTTTACATAAAAATATAGTATAAATGAAAAAAATGACACCCAAAACATTCTTCATTGTAAAATAGAAATTTATTAATTCTACAATAATTATGATTATTTTATTTTTCTATGAATTTTGTATTTTAATCTAATCCATTTTTCGGTAGGTAAGTCAATGTAATTAAGATGATAAATTTAAACGAGTCATTTTTCGATTCTTTCAATAAACCTACATATAAGAAATAATCAAACCAACATTTTTTTTTTTTTTTAAATCTATTAATCCTCATAATTTAGAAAATTGTTCAAAAATATATTGTGTATTTTTTAGTATGGTTATTAAAGCATACCTACTCCAATAATAAGTGTGAATTCAAAAACATGTCCACAAAATGGCTTCACGTATTATTATAGGTATACTATATATAAATACAGTTTACGATTAGTTAATTTAAAATTGAAAGTATTAGTGATTAGGTATTGATAAATAAAAATTGAACTCTATAACAATAATTATAATATACTTTTATATAGGTAGGTACTTAAATACATTTAAATGGTTCAGAGCGTAAAATATTTTATAGTAGCCTATATTAATATTATTCAACGGTCACGCTGTATTTTAAAATAATAATTACCAATTGTATAGGGGGCGGGGACGCTGGAGTTCAAGGTAACTACACAGAACCAAAAAAGAGACTTTATAATACACTATGAGAGACAGAGTATTTAAAGTAATCTTATTTCAAATTGCATGAAATGTATTTAAATTAAATTTATATCATCAACGTTTTTGTTAAATCCATACATTTATTGTCAATTGAGAAAATTTTTTTTTTTCGTACAATTCTTACCTTAACGTATAAATAATAATTAAAATATATTTAAATAGGTGTTATTTTTATAGTGAATTTTATTCAAGTGACCACCTCTACAACATACATATACAGCAGGTTAGGTGGTAAGCGTGTAGTACCTATATATGGCCTATAAAATTATTAAAATGTGTGTCTAAATATCTAATAAAAAAAAAAAATAATAATAATAAAAAATGTATCCTGCATATTTCTGGTTTTTAGTGCACATTTTAGAGTATATTTCCTATTTATATTGCATAAGTGCATGCATATTAGAAAATTTTTTAGTGCATTAAATTAACAACCCTGGTCATGACCAACGGGCCGTACGACATCTATATCTACTTCCCTTTGACGGCAACACGGGAGGAAGTTCTTATCAAATTAGTTGAAAACCTGCGTACTTATAGCACTCTTGCCTTCTTGTGAGATTATTTTGTACTAAATATTTATATAATTGTATCAGATAATCACTAGGAAATTCACGAGGAGCGCTATAAGTATGCAGGTTTTTGATTAAAATGCATAAGAAATTTTATGCTACTTTTTGAAACCTCGTCGTGCAACCATGTATTTATAGCCGTGCTTTTAATCTACATTAATCTATTTAATCTACATTTAATCTACATACTAATTAAATTATAATCGATTATTAAATTTCATAAGCGTCCGCTTTAAGTAAATAACTGTTTATTTCATTTATCTATAATAATGCGGACTAAGTAGAAAAAATACTAAGAAAAAGTTCTATATATCAATATATATATAGGTTAAATAAATTTTATTCGCAATAAAAGTTTTCACATAAATGTCCTCAAAAAGAAAAGCTCATAAATTTTTTTGTCCAGAAATTGAGTTCCAAAATGCATTATTGAATGAGTTACAAAAATATATCACTCAACAATTTATCCGAACAAGATGAGGATATTGTCATAGATTCCAATATGTAGGCTACAAATAAATATAATTTATTATTATGGGCAATAAATACAATTTTTTCAATTTTAACTTAAAAGTTAAATATTTAAAAATGGGAGTGTAAAGGTTATTATTTGGGTTATTTAAGGTTATATTATGTACGTAGGTATATAGATATTTTTGATTCAACTGAAGAAAGACGACTTACCTATATATTGTATTTAACCTCTGCTTTTATACGGATACTGGATAAAAAAGGACTATTTTTGTATGTTCCTAGATTTCGGCAAAGCTATTGAATATTTTTGAGATTATTTATCACCACGTCATTTGAAGTACTCTCCTGATAGTCATTAGGTTTTTTTTTTTTTTTTATTGTATTTGGTCTGTGAGAGGAGTATATGGTACGAAGTTATTATTGTATGGTTACTTACAGTCACATCTATAAGTAATTTTTTCCATAGATAAAATTGTAAAATTTAATTATTTATTTATTGAATCACTATCAACGCCGGTGTCTGGATGAAATTAGAATATTATATATGATAATTACTCACGTAGAATTTTTTTCTAAAAATCATGTTGGTAGATTTATCAAGGTTGATGTCACTATAGCTAAATTCCAAATTATAATGGGCATTCAATCATTTAAGCTTTCAACTATTTTATAATTACATGTATATCATAATAGTCAATAACAATCAATCATTTAAATGAATTGCGTGAATTATTTTAATATTAATTTTATAAGCAATGGTCAATAGTGTGATTATATATAAATAATTACAGGTACTCTTTTGAAGTAATTTTATTGTCGTTGTTTACTTGTTAGCAGTGATAAAAAAAACCAATAAATTTGTTAATTTTATTGAATACTGCGATTTGTTATACTATGATTACAATATTTTTCAAGTTCGATTCGAATGGATATTATTCATCTTTTTCTGAAACAATAAGTCTGTGTTTTAGAAATATAATATCTAATACACATTAATATATTGAGTTTAATCTCTTAATAGATTTTATGAATAGGTACAATACACGTTTTACAATGTGAATTTAAAAAAAAAACCATTTATAAAAAATTATTACATTACTACAATATTATATATATAATAGAGATACGCATTGTTAATTTCATGAAAAAAAAACTATTTTAATAGGTTTAATATTAATAACAATACCAAAATTACCCAATATCTGAGTACAAAACTGATATCGATTGATAATAACACATAGAATAGTATTTTATAAAGAGGATTGGTACGTCATAAAAAAGTACAGAAAAATGGTAATATTGGAAATTTCCTAAAGTGCTCAATTTGTTATGTGTTTAAACCTATTTTCTTCATTATTAAAATCAAAATTTTAATAAGATTTTTGTATACAAGAGAATGTGATAGAGTTTTAAGGTCTTTATCATCGTTTAAATATATTTTTAGTGTTTAATACATCAGATGAGTTTCTAGTCAAGAAATTATTTAAGATTGTATTCCATTTTCAATTAAATCTTTTGAATAAAGGGATTTCCGGGTCTGACATAGGTGTTATTTTTCGAAACTGATGCTAAAATAACATGATAACTTCAAGTAAAAGGCTGCTTACAAGAAAGGAAAAAAAATTTATCTTCTAAATTGTCGTTTAAGTTAACACACATACAGTTTAATTGTAATATATATAATATATACTCGGCTTTGATCTAATGTTCCCATGAGCTGAAATGGATTATTGAAACGCAAATTACATTAATATTATTTTAAAGCCATTTCGAACAAAATTTGAGGCAACGTATTAATGTTAATAATAATAAAAAAAAAATTATATCTTAACTATATAACTCCTAATACACATCATATACATATTAATACATAATGTATAATGGTGGAAATGGGATGCCTTTTAATTTGTTCTGAGCTAAAAAAATTCAATTTGAAAAAATGTTGGTGCTTCTAAAATATTTTCTATATCACCCCCACCTGAAAATAATCTTATATGCTTACAACACTGACAACACTTATACCTAATGATACGACGCCAAAATTGTATTAATATTGATTACATCCATTAGTACATATAGTGTGAAGTGGTTGTTCAAATTTAATTTTCACGAATGATTTTTCATAAATGCGTGTCTTATTTTATAAGATTATTTTAATTATATTATCATTTCGTATTAAAAATATCTCGGAAATTTAGGAACGACCTTTATTTTACTTTTTTGTTAGGTAAAGTTATAGGTTCCAACTATAGATTAGCGGTCCATTACAGTGATTACAGGACTTAACTTACCAAATGTATTGTCGTACATCGTTAACTACTGAATTTACCCAGGACTGAATTTCATTTACAGCGGTAAAAAATCCATTATTCGTTTTGATACTATGTAATTGATTACCACATACTAGAAGCGTACCAATGTGGTTGTAGGTACTAAAAAGTATATCAAACACTTTGGTAGTTTAAAGTAAAAAATTCCATATTTAGATTGATAATAAAATGTAATGATAATAATTATAGTATCATTATTATTAGCCAATTGTTAAAAATAACAATAATTTTTAGGTTAAATTCTTTGATTTGACTCTCGGATACACAAGGTTCCTATGCCTATAGTCTATTTACTATATATTTTTTGGATGGATGGAAAAATCGAAAAATATGTTTAAAAGTACCATTTTAATTTTGCTCTGCTCAGTAAGTATCTAAAAATGCTCTTATATAGATATCATACAAGTAGATACACTTCTACCCAATTTTGATAATAATAATGATTGTACAGTATTATTTTTTTTTTTACAGTAATATGACTTTCTTTTAAAAGTCCTACATTCAGTGTTCAAAATATAGGTAAATATATGAATGCATTTTTTTCATTTATACATTTAAATACGCAATTAAAAGGATATAAAATATAAAATATATAAACCTTCTTCTGTTTTTATTTTACTTTGCCATATTTCCCAACTATGCAGCGTCAGACATCCTATACTCCTTAACTTAACTTAATCTCTAGCATCCTATTTACTTACACACGCCCACTTTATATCACTCTATTACATGGTCCGCCTCCTCTTGGTCTTCTTTTTCCTCTTTTGCTTTCTACATAGAATCTATTTGTAATATTACTGTCGGTATACCTATTTAATTATCTTAATTTATTTTCCTTTATTTTACCTATATTTAAACTGTTTGTTAATAACTGAGAATTACCGTCACCCACACAATGGTATTTTAATAACTGTCCCGCGTGTAATTGTGGGGTACCGTTACATTTGGATGGTTCCATCAATTTATAGTTGTATCCATACAGTACTATATCACGAAACAAGCCCTGAAAACACACACGCATATATATTATATTTAGATCACTGAAAATATTATGATTTACAAAATCGAACCCAAAGGTTAGATTATGATCGTATTTTAATTTTTTAAGATATTTGATTGCATAATTTTTTTTTTTTAGTTTAGTTAACGAGAAAAAAATTATAAAAATTTTATATTTATATTTTTTTATACTTAAAAGTGTGAAAAATTATAATGAAACTTTATAATATTAATTTATAATAGGTAGGTAGCTTATTATAAAGTATGTCTATTGTTTATGTACTATCATATATATATGTATAAAGGCGTGCTTATGTTCATGAGATTTAACCCCTCTCTCAAACCCCATATATTTACATATTTATTAAAAATACAATGTATAATTTTGATTGAGAGGTGGGAAGAGGGGGCAGTTTTCTTGAAGAAATTTGGGGAAAAATTTATGATATTTTTCACTTAATGATTTAATTTTATATTTTTATGTTTTTAAAGAAGAATCATGACACTTTTGATAAGTTAAGTTTGGGGCATTATTGACAAATTTTAGGCCATATTTTCAATTTAAAAAAAAAAAACACAAAATTTCAGCAGCCCTAATAACAAATTATCATCATAAATAAATACGTATCTACCTAACTAAAGTTAAAAATGATTTAATTGCTACAATAATAATACTATAATAAAATTTGAGGACTAAATCAATTCGAAATTCTTGAGATATATTGGCTATAGCTTCTTCTCTCCTTAATCTGGTCCAAGAAAAAATATATAACAATTACCTTCATTTTAGTTATTGATATTATTATATATATATAATGCTCTCCCTTGAAACTTACAAACAAATGTTCTGACTCCTCTCACTATAGAAAATTTCTGAGCACGCCTTTGTACGAGTATTATTATAACTATTACTACCTTTTTATACGCAATTGTTAAATCACAAATTTTATTGATTGAAAATAGAAGTTTCGTATACAATAATACGTGAACATTTAATAGACATATTTATAAAATTATACGTTTAGTCATGATTTTATATATACTTACTTCGAAACTACTGTAATTACAAATTGTATCTATTGGAAATTCGTACGTAGACAATGCGATCGGTTTAATATGGTTGCCTTTAAAGATCACACATGACTGAAACTCGGAATAATCATAATTAAAACAATAATAATTAATAATGCCTATATTATATGCCACATTGTAATTTGACTATTAGTAGGTATATTATGTAGATACTTTTTTCGGTAATGAAAATCGTAAAGATGAATCGTCGGGGGGGGGGGAGGGGGCTGAAAATACTCCAGACACCAATAAAATCTCAGATTTATTTTATAGTTACACACTTGTATATATGATGTATAATATGATCATATAATATTATAGCATATAGGTAATATGATAAAATTCATCATATTTGATTACTTCTCGAAGACTATTATCACACCGATCAACTGGTCATCTACATTTATCATGAATAGATTATATATACAAACTAAATATAAGTAGTCCTCTCTGAAAATATACCTGGCTTTGGCACTAATTATATTATATATATATATATATATACTCGTTCTATGCTGTTTCACATACATCGAAATAATTTTTCGGTATAATATTTATTATCTATTATAGATATCTAATATCTTAGAACCAAGAAAGTGACATTTTCATTTTCAGTACTCGCCTTTATTAATACCAAGTCGTTAAGTCCAATGAAATGCTGAAACTGTGGATGATATTCTTCCCTCGATATGTTACTAACGATGGCTCTGTCGTCCAGAGCATTCACTACACCCGTCACTATATATATCCAATCATTTTGTGCGAAAATAATACCTGTACCTATATAATGAATAAAAATAATATGTTAATTATTTTCAAAATTATAATTCATATTGGGTTGTAATCGTTTGAAAATTAAGTGTTAATATGCTAAACAGTAAACTGTATAAAAATATAAATAATATAAAAAATTGAATAACAATTTATAAAAATAAATTAATAAGTAAAATAAATATACATTATAAAAAATAAAAATAAATTATTAAGTAAAATTAATATATATTAAGAAAAAATAATATATAATAAAGACAATGTGCCTAGAGTATTTGAAAAAAATTATATAGTGTATTCGAAAAAAAAAGTAAATTAGAACTAATTTATAATTTCTATAATTATTAATTAAATATTACTATTGGTATATCAAAATATTTATAATTATAGTAGCTAAATATGTATATTATGTCAATCTTAAAATATAAGGTCTCCTGTAATATGAATTTTAAAAATTTTTCAGAAAAAAATCAAAGTGGACAAATTGACTTGGGCAATAAATTTAAATATTGAATAAAAATAAACACTCACTTTTCCCGTACATTGTAATATATACGCTATAAATTAACTATTTTGTACCTAACAATGTAATCTCCCTTGTGTTAATATTATTTTGATTACAAAAATAATTAAATGTAGTTCATTTAACATTTATGTTTAAAGTTTTTAGTCAAAAAATTTCAATTGTTTGAATTTGATAAATCATTATATATATTATTATGTATTTCTTAATATATGCATTATACAACTATTATGTAAGTCACTTATTATAATGAAAATAACAAATATACTAAATAAATATACAACATTATTTGACAATTTCACTTTACCCGGGTATACGAGTATATTGGATAATTAAAGTTTTTTTTTATTTAATCACAAAATGAGCTATATTTGATTGATTCTTTTGACATAGGTTTCAAAATTTTTAAAGATTACCATAAGTATTTACTATTGAAAGTTGTTTATATATAATGATTTATGTATTTTTTTTTTTCATACTTAACATATTCATTTTGCTCGGGTCTCCCATATATGTTACAACTAGTTTCGACCGTAACTCATAATCAGGTATTAATTTTACACACACACATATTATATATAATTCTTATACATAGTTATTTTTATAATGTATACTAATTTTTATGATAGTATTACGTTTTTGGAATTAATTAATTTTTAATTTTTTATGTTTCAATATTCAATTTATAGACTATTCTATAATCAGGAGAGCGAATTTAAGAGAGGCTTTTAGCCTGTTTGTGTTGGAACACCGCCCTATATTTGGGATTTGGTTTGGCCTTCTATCAACTTATGTTACGAGCATCCTCAGATTTATATAAAACTAAATAGGGCATATGATCAAAATTGTTATCGAAATTTGGAATAAAAAAAAATGCGAGTTTGAGAATGCTTTACATTATCATTTTAATTCAAATTCATAGTAATAGCTATATAACACAAAACTATAAAATCATATAATGAGAATCCTTTTAACTCACAGTTAAAAAACTTAGTTATTATAAATACCCATGTAGAAAAATAATATTTTCACAATATGATTAGATCAGCTCTTACCCAAATATGAAATAGGTACAATATTTGAATAAAATATTTTAAAAATATTGACAGTCTGTTATTTCAAAAATATTTCTGTTTCAATATCGTGGAAAATATTTTCATTAAATATTATTCCTTTTCAATATTTAAATAAAATTAGGTATTACCTATTATTGCCAGTTCTTATGGTCAAAATTTACATCAATACATATTTATCTGTTTTTATTTTTAGTGGAATGTACATATGTAACTAAATTTGTTCGGTTTTGTTGGTGGAGTTTACACAAAAAAAGGTATCTACTGAGATTTTTTAATCGGGATTTCGTTACATACAAATTTGTAAGAAATACGTGTCTAATATTATGATGAATAAAAAAAAGCAAACAAAAATGATCATTTAATAGGTAAATTACTCCTTAAATGTATAAAATAAGTCGTAAAAAATTTATATCTTATTTCAATCTCTCGTTCTCACTAGATAAAATCGACTACTGATTATAATGTTTATAATGTACCTATATAATAGCATAATGTAGCATAATGTACTCAATTCACTAGTTTTATTAGAAAATTTAATAATGTAATATACAATTTATAAATAATTATAAAACGATGTACCTACTTATATTTAATTGATGATTTATTTACTTGAAATAACAAGAGCCGACTGTTAATATCCAGTTGGATGAAATTAACGCACCTTGGCATACTATTGCATTAAGGGGTTTTATTATTATTGCTGCCTATAAATATCATTCTTAAATTATTTTAAAATATTATTAGTATACGCAAATTAATATAATGCACATATATGGTAAGGGAATTCATCAACATCAGCTATATGTCTATTTACGTTGAAGTCATTTATTCCTCTAGGGCTTTGTGTTGTTCTCGGAAGACTCTTATTACGCCAATTAAATAATTAAATAATTCAAGAATGATATTACTACTAGAACCTGTAAAAAGTATTATAATTATATATATATATATATATATATTTATATATATATGTATATATATATTTATATATATGTTTGTAGTTAATTTTATATTTTCACAAAAGTTTAAAAAAAAATAGTATAATACTATATATTATATTTTGATGATATTATAGTTTACTGATCCATCATTAATTCGTTTATATTATATAAGTGATTTCTAAGAATAGGAAAGCTTAATAATAAAATTTATTAATTAAATCAATGTAAATTATAACTTTTTTTTAAAATAGTTAAAATTGAAGAGTTAATTAACTAACGGCTGGCTTAACTAGTTTAAGTTAAAATTTTAAAACTAAAATAATTTTAGTTAACTTAACACCAGATTTGGGTAAAATAATTTTTAAAAGTAATTCGAATATTTCCGAAAATAGTATTCAGATAATGTACTCGAATACTTTATTATGATAATATTCACTATATATACTACATAGCGTTTTCCATCATTCGAACTGAGTTTCCACTAACACGGTGTGAGTTTCTCAGCGTTTGCATCAATGCAGAAATAGTACAGCTTTTGCGGAACAAAAATAGTCGTTATCCTTCAACACTTGTGGATATAAATAGTGATAACAACTGATACCGTCAAGATTGAATAGCTCGTGCATCAGTTTGTCATTGAGTGCAAAAAACTCTTGCAATTTTTCAGTATGGAACACACAAAACTGGACTAGTGCAAAAATGAACTGGTAGATAGAACACACCAACGGAACTTGGTCCGAGCTAAGTATCTATACATAAAAGTGAAAGAAGATGGAAAACGGTATAAGTATTCGAAATATTTCATAAAATGTATTCCAAATACTTTTAGAACACATTATATTTTACTAGATTTCATAAACAAAAATAGTACTTACCTCATTATAATATTATATTCAATCTTTTTTTTTTCGTATAAACGAACAATAATAATACAATTGATAATACAAACTATTCATTATAAATTATATCCAAATTTGAATATTAAAGTTAAATGTTGTATGATTCATTTAAGTAATATAAGAGTGGGTAATTTTTTTTTTTTTTTTGTAATAGTAGATACATATATAATATCTTATATCACTAACTACAGTAATTACTAAATTTATTATAATACAATTATATAATCAATAAATATAATAGGTACTTACAAATTATTTATTTCACCAATAAAAATAATTATTATTATTGAAAGTGGAAAATAATATTACAGTTCTATTAAATATTGTTAAAAATTAAAAATGTATTCAGAATACTTGTAAAAAGTATTCAAAATATACTGTATTCACACAAGCTTGTTTAACAAAGATAATGAAAAAGTTATTTTTTTTATCCATTGTGTGTATTTTAGGTTTTAAACAATTGATTTTATAATTCATATTATTCTTAATGTAATAAAATAGGTTAATTTTAGAATGAAAGGGAAGGCAATAATAATTAGTTAAGTGGTAATTTAAATTTTTACCATAGTTTTGTATAATTTAAGAATCGAAAAAATCAACAAATATTTATTATAAAACTTTTGTCCTAAGTTAAATAATTTTTGTTAAAAGTTTTCTTTGAATGTATAAAAATAAAGTTTTTTTTAAAGTAGTTACTAGATAATTTGATGCGATTACGTATAAGTATACCAAATTAACTAGTTAAGTTAAAGATTTAACGGTAAGTTAATTTTAACTTATTAACTAATTTTAATTTCCACCCATATTAACTTCCAATGCTATTTTTAGTAATTTTTTAAAAAAATGCTACCGTAAAAAATAAATAAAATGAAATTATATTTTTCTCTTTTAATGCTTTTTTTAATTGATATATTGAAACGTATATAGAATATAGATCACAAATAAGTGGATAATATTATATTAGTAAGTAGATAATATAATAGGTACCTATAGGATGTGTATAAAGAAGAAAGAGAGAAAAAGAAAAACAGAAAATTAAGTGGTAGGATATAATTGAAAGTGATATGTGAAAAGGTCTAATGTGAAAAAGATACTAGAGATTGAGTTGAGTGGAAAATGAGGACTAGGATGGTCGACTCCAAATAGTTGTGAAAGACGGCAACAACGAATAAGAAGGAGGGAAACTAGTTAAAGAATATAAAGAAGATAAGAATAAGAAGAACATACAAGTAGGTGTATATAAGAAAATAAAACATATATGCAAATTTACGCCGCCACACACATTCCATTATTAATCTATTACAAATATTTAATTATTTGTAGGCAATTTTCATTTAAAAAAAGAAAATTTAAAAATTGAACGACGTGTAAATTTATTTTTATTAGTAGCTATACTACGGAAAAATGGTATCTCATTTATTTATTTTTAATTATATTTGGAATGCCTTATATTTTGAAAATAAAACCAATTATTATTTGAGATCATAGTATACTGTCATTTGAAAATGCCACTTACTTTTGACTATAAATAAGCACGCCAATATTAATAGGAATTTCATATTATGATTTATTAGCATTATAAAATTTGAAAACAATAGGTAGGCTATTACTATAGTCAATATTATTATATTATAAATCTTCAATGTTCAATAGATGTGTGTGCGTATAATTTAGAAATTATAATGCTAAAACGAAGATTATTTAGTAGGTACATTAATATTATTCATATAGTTGCACATTTAATTATTGTGTTGATTATACAGAAATTGACATAAACTCATAAACTAATCTCATTAATTTTTTATTGATAATTAAAATTTGTATTAACATTTTTTAATTTTAAACTTAGATATTTCATGTTTATTGTGCATATAATAAAATATTTATATTTGAAAAAAAAAATAGACAAATATACTGTGTATTTAACTATATAGGTAACACGAAATATTTTGAATGCATGACTTTAAAATTGATTCTTGTTTTTTTCACTGCATAAGGGAATATTTATTGCACTATTTTATGAAATGTTCAAAATTGTAATCCTTTTTGTTCGCACATGCACAGTCAAATAAACATTTTTATATAATAGGGACTCCCCTTTTTGAACTCGGATATGAATTCAAATTTTTTTTTAAATAACTATGATTCAAAAAATTTTTTTCTATATTAAAAATTGATTGATTAAATGCAAGTTATAGTTTTAATTTATACAATTCGTATTTATTCCATTTTTATAATAATTTATCTATAATTTTACAAATTTATATGTGATTTTAAATAATGTGTCTAGACATATATAGTGTATTGTCATAAGTACAATACGTTTATATTATTTTGTACGTAAAAAAAGGAATTAAAAATGATAGAATTGTATACATTTTTTTTTAGATTTGTACATGTGGGATAAATTGAAGTTAATAATTTAGTAAAAATAATGTAAAGGTATTGTACATATGACAATATCTATGTGTTCAGACAAATTATTTTAAATCACATGGAAATTGAATTAAAATCTGAGCTCAAAAAAGGGGTTTGCTATTCAATAAATGTTTGTTTTGGCGCGCATGCACGAATATACATTTTTGAAATTTTGAATTTTTCAAAAAATAGTGTAATAATTATTTCTTTATATTCAGTAAAAAAAAACTAGTATCAATTTTTTTCGAAATATTTCGTCTTAACTTTATAGTTGAACACACTGTATATATAGATAAGATTATTTTATTTTATTTTTATTTTATTTTATTTTACATTTGTTACAGGCAAAGCCCAAGGTACAGATAATATTAAAATAACATTACATAATATATTTATTTACAAAGATAAAAATAGATGTGACAGAATTAATGATTACGTTTGAAAGGCATTCGCTAAGCGCATCATCCGATGAATGGGTTTGTTACGTCCGTAATTGGTGTGATGGAAGGGGACGTAGAAAGGAGCCGATGAGCGAGAATGTAAGTTATATATCGTATATAAATAAAACTAAATTTTTATTTCCTACAAGAAATTTAAAGAATAAATAATGAAACCTTATCCCTAATATTAATTGATAAATATAAAGTTAATTAATAATGCCATACATCAGTATATAAAATTCATTATATTATAGAATATTATTATTTATATTATACAATACACTGTAATGTTTTCATTATAATTATGTACATGGAATATTCATTACTCTGTACCTATATATTTATCTATATTTTTTAAAATTATAATTGTTAAGTATGTTTACCATGCATATTTAAATCTATGTATTGTCTATTTTTTTTTTTTTTTAATCATTTATAATATAGATAATTATATTTTTGAATATTGTTCATTTGATAATTGATATATCTAATGATCTAATAATAATAATGGACGTGATCCTTTTTTCCATAAATACCAAATATGAGACGGTATTGAGACAATAATATTCACATTTTTAAAATGCTTTTAGGTGATATTTTGTACAGTACAGTATAGTTAAAAATAAATATAAATATTACAAAATTAGGGCGCCAACTTGTGTCTTAAAAAAATTGTTTATTTTCTCTAATCAATGATCATGTTTCTATAGGTATTTGTGTATTTTAACCTCATTCGACAAATATCTCAATTTTACAATTGCCAACTACTCTTTATAATTAGAGCTTTCGAAATGGCTGCTCTCATTATAAAAATATCTATGTTTACATCACGAACTAAGATTATATGGACTGGCAACGACATGGCAGGCGGGTGGTATAGTGGTGCGGTCAGGTTTTGGAACGGGGTTTCCTAAGTGGGAGGATTTTGCTGGCTGTAGCGTTCCTAGTATACTTTTTCTGTACTAAATTCACCAAATCTTTCACGAATAAATAATTTTCAATTAATTACTTGAATCGTTCACGAGCCACTCATTAAAGCAGATTGTAGATAGTGCATCGTTAGCAAATTTGTTATTAACTATTTTTTTTTCTGATAAGGAGAGGTTCTCAAACTAAGACACGCTTAAGGTGCGAGTCGCACGATCTGTGTACAACGTCTGGTCGGCTACTTTTTTGTACATGTCATCTTTATTATTTCCTTTTTAGATTCGTTCTGGATACAAATAAAACCTTTTGGCTATGGTAGTTTTATTTTAGAGTGGTTGTGGAACGTTGTCACGACTCACGATTTTGGCATGTATCACTAAAAACTATTTTACGTTATCCTGATAATAAACAGAAAATAAACCGCTAGGAGCATTCGCTATGAACGTCTGCAATCGCAAGTAACGTGTTTTGACATATAAATGTTAATTATCATAACGATAATATATACACTATTCAGTAACAATAAAATAAGTCTGTCTATAGTTGTAATGTTTAGAGATTTATGATAACCAACCTGAGTGACAACTAGTCTGGTATTCCGTAATAATAGAAGTGTTTTAGCCATGCAGTTTTGAGCAACCCGGCTGCTAAATTTCTTTGTTCAAATTATTACTTATTGTTTCTATATCGCCAAAACACAGTGTTTAGGTGCTACGATCATAAATATTATGATATTGATTTAGTGATAACAAGTAACCAAACTAAGGAAAACTGAATACTTTGAATTTTGTATCGTTTATTTTATACACCATTTATATCATTTAAAATAATATCTACGTGTTGTAATTAATTATAATAAAAAAAAAAAAAGTAGAATTATGATAATAATCCTTATCAGTGAGATTATGAGTAACGGAATTCAGTTAACAAAGATTTTAAATGGTTACTGTTTCTAGCAACCATGTTGTCAAAAAATTCATTCGATTATCAGAACAATTGCATCGAAGAATCTCGCTAAAACTGCAGTTTGTATACTGAACAAACAACCAGGTTGCTCAAAACTGCTTTGCCAAAACACGCCTATTGTATTTAATATAATACAATACAATAACAATTAAAATTTATTTGTAGTTTTAGCTGTATGAATTCTCTCAATTTTAATTTTCTAATTATAAACTAAACCAAAGCTCATTAATGATAATATAGGTTTTTGCATAACTAAATAAAGATATAATTAAAAAAGTAAATACTATATTGTTAACAATAGTAAATAAAACCAATAAATGCGTTTATATAATAGAAAACAATAATATATTATAATAGGACTACATATATTATATGTCTTGAACTTGTTTTTATTCATTAATATTGCTCATTTTCTTCTGAAACAAAAATAATAAGGTTTTTGTTTAAAAAAAAATATATATATATATACGGTCCTATACCTACCTATGAAACGATTTATTAAAGCTTTAAAATTAAATATATTCATTTAAGTATAGGCAGGTATAGTAGCTAATGACCGGATCGCTTCCACTCCCTACTTGCCAACTCTTTGATACTAAGCGTATCGAGGATACTATTAATTTTACAATGATGTTTACCTTGCTATTACGTATTCGACATTGATATGATATCAATAAGAAATCGGTTCTATGTGGTACCTACTTTACAGGATATTCACCTTACATTTAAAGTCAATTTGTATGGATATACGTTATATCTCAAATGCATATATGAAAATAAAAATACTAAATTAAGTTTTCTCTTACTATTTTTATTCAAATAAATCTTATCACATTTCGTGATAATAATATCTTAGTAATTTAAGATCGATTATTTTTCTACTAATTTAACGTATAGGTAGGTATTATAGTGGGTTAGTGATTACTATATGATTAGTATAGATATTATATATCACTAATCACTATAGATATTATTACAGAAATTCACTTACCAAATATGTTTCTTTCTTTAATGAATTATTGACTTTAGCCATGACTGAACTTTGTTGACAGCGGTAAAAACTCCTTCCTGCGTTTTGATACCGAATAACTTATTATTGCACACTAGAGGAGTACCAATGTGAGTGAGCTGAAAAATATATCAAAAAGTTAGATGCTTAAGAGTGGATTGGAAGTAGCGCTTTATGTTTTTCTTTATCACACACGTAACATAAAGATTTAGAAATATTATATTTTCAACAGCCGATCTACCAAGGTGATGAGAATTCTGAAAACTTATCTGAAATCATCGTGAATTCTACATTAGATCGACTTTCCGACATAATCGATTTTATTTCATAAAATCCCACTAAAACTTAGTTAATATATTTAGACATATAAAAATCGACATATTAAATATTATAGTGGAAATAAATTTTTAAGTTGGAAAGTCTTTAAATAGAAGACTCATTAAAAACATCTATTATTATCAATATCACAGGATCCTGAGGAAAAGTTAATATACCTATAAGCCAGTAGGTACCTTAATATATATACCTAGCATGTTGTATTTTGCTATTATTTTAATATTTATTCGAAAAGTTAAAACGAAAACCAACTTATCGGTTGTCAGTAGAAGTGGAAGAATTTTGCTCGTCGGGTAGAATACTAGTAGTGTATAAATGTAAAATATATTACATTTGAATAAAACTGTTTTGAGTGGAGCTTGGGTAAAATAATAATACGTAACTATGACAATTCTGTTTGTTATTTTGTTATTTCGCCCTACATTTATATAATATTTGTGTTATAAAAGCTAGTTTTTCTCTACTCCAAAATAACTACCCGACTCTTTGTCGAAATGTCATTCATAATGAAAAAAATAAACATCATTGTAAAATCAATAGATTTCTTGATCCGCTCAAAATCTAAAATGTAGAACTTTCACTTTTTAGAACAAATGTATGTACAATGTACATATATAATATTATGTTCATAAAATCAACTCTAGGCATACGTACTTATTAAGATTAAATCAACTGTACATTTTATGTAGTTAATAACGTATTTTTATATTTATTTATATCGAAAAAATGGCTATATTATTTTCAAAAAAGGTTTAGCGAAATTAAAGTAAACTTAGCTGCGAAAAATGCATAGGTAAGGAGTTTGTATTTTTTTTTTTTTTACCTAAATTTTGTCAAAACTGTGTACTATAATTTATTTATTTTATTTATTCTTTTATTATTGGTGTATATTACATTATTGTAATATAGTAGATAAAAATTCAGTATCATATTAGCAGAAAATTGAAATAAAACAACTTGGAAGACCTGTTTAGTGAAATGAAAGATAGACGCTTAAATTTTGATTATAAAACGTATAAGTTTTATTATATTATAATTTTGGTTTAATAAATAGGTACCTTTTAATTTGGTACTTATACGTAATTATTATTGTATTCTATGCTTTTCAAAAATGAGTAATTTTTAATCGCCCTCCCACTTTTAAAGCCCGCGAGCCGTCACTGCACTTATATTCCCTATATTATAGGGAAGACTCGCGCGTGAAAAATAATAGGATTTGTTTTACCCGGGTAATTATTTTACTCTTTTGTGTCTATACATTGTAAGCAAAAAATTAATAATTAAGTTTTATTTTTTGTGTATGGTACACTATAGGTATCAAACATAAAATATTCATTTTCCGACGGTGAACGAAAAGTAAGTTAATTTAATAAAATAAATCTGACTTCACTACTTTATTATAAATGCATTGTATTAATATTTGTAATGATTAATGATGATTATTCTATTCGATATTTTTACTCACATGTGTTTCAATATCACTATTTGTTTTAAATTGGATGTCGGCGGCACCCACACAGTAATATTTCAATTTCTGTGCATATAATTGTATAGGTTTATCACACTTAGTCGAGTTTAACAATTTTAATCGGTATCCATACAGTTGTAGTCTCTGAAACATGAGTTATGTCATTGGACAATAATTATTGTATTGGGAATTATCGGTAAAAAAGATAAATGTTTATAAACGAGAAATAATACAAAAAAATCGATAGGATCGAAAATAGTTTTATGATATTAATTTTCCATAGTTCCAGTTTTTCACGTGGAACTGTGAAATCATGATTAGGTCGAACATTGAAGTTTAAAATAGAATATTATTAAGTAATGCTATTTATTTTTAAAATATTACTCGTCCAGTCATCTATTGTATACTCACTTCGTAACTACTGTAATCGCATTTAGTTCCCACTGCATATTCGTCCTCGGATAAGTCAATCGTTTTCGTTTTATCATTAAATTTGTCAAAAATACTGCTATTCAACTGAAACATCGAATAATAAATAATAAAAACAAATATTTTTTGTTGTAAACCAATAATCAATAAATATAATGTTTGAGAACGATATTCAGTAAAGGAGAGCTATTAGGCAGTTTTAAAACAGTATAATATACCGTTTAAAACTTTTACAAAATCGAAAACAAAATCAAAATTGAAACCCGTAATAATCTGATACAGTATTGTAATTTAAAAATAAAATCGAAAAAAAATGAATAACGGCATTGGATATTGAAAACGGATAAAACGGATAACAATATTAGTAAATATAATTATAAAAGCGAAAAGCGAAATATGGAAATATAAATCAAAATAAAAACCAAGAAGTTGACTACAAATTATACTTACTAAGTTCCTGTAGGTTATTGTTTTTATTTTTGATGGATATAAATATTGACTCAGGCATATCTTAGTGCCTAACAAGTATAAATTAATGGATCAAACTTTTTTTTTTTTATCAATCTTGGGTTATTTATAGTACATTTTGATATTTAAATGCGATTTTTATAGTAGAGATATTAGTTTTATGTTTTAAGGGCTGAATTTAAAATATCATATGGTCCGTTATAAATGAAACATATTATTCATTTATGAAGAAAATGGAAAACGGTATTAATTAATGGATAAATAAAACCAAAACAGAACAAAGAAATGTATAATCGGTAATCAAAATTGAAATCATAATCAAATATTTTTTTCAGTTTAAAGTCGTGCCTACTACATTACGAGTAGATACTTACGTTTACATTCATCGGAATAGTTTTTTTTTCGATTTTATCTGTATATATATATATATATAATATATCTTCAATTCAATCAAACGATTATTATTATTTTTTTAATACTTGCCTTTACTAGAGCCAGGTCGTTTACTTCCGAAACTGGTCGGAACAATGGATAATATGCAACATCTGTTATGTTACTAACGACGGCATTGGTGTCCAGAGCGTTAACAACACCCGCCACGATATACATCGAATCATCTAACATACTGTACCTATATTAGCAAAGATGATATTGTATTGAATTCGTGTTTCTAATCTTTTCACTTATATTTATGAAAATAAATCGATTCATTCTCACGAAATTTCAAAATATAATATTTATAAACAATTGATTAAAACACGATTTAATGCCTTATTTAATATAATCTTCTTCTTCTTCTCCTTCGCCTTCTCTCCCAACTATTTGGGGTCGGCCACCCTGGTCTTACACTTCCACTTAACTCTATCTCCCGCATCTTCTTCACTTACTCCCACCTTACTCATATCACTCGCCATTACATCCCCCCCATCTCTTTTTCGGTCTTCCCCTCCCCCTTCTACCAACAACATGCACTTCCCTTACTAATCTTATTGCCTCAGTCTCTTCTCTCCTTAATACATGCCCGAGCCATCTTAATCTATTCTCTCTCATTTTGTCTACTATCGAAGCTACCCCTATACTACCTCTGATATACTCATTCCTTATTTTATCCTCTCTA
>JAIPRL010000191.1:34763-62676 GCA_025469235.1 Pemphigus obesinymphae
CACACAGAATACCTGACGCTTCTCTCCACTTTGTCCATCCACACTTAATCCTGTGTTTCATATCCTCTTCGAAACCCCCATCTTTCTGTATAACGGACCCTAAATACTTGAACCTCTCCACTTCTCCAACCACATCCCCACTTAACTTTATTTCTAGCCTTTTCCTATTTAATATAATATATTCGATAATTTACTTACTTCTTTAAACAACTGGCTGAGGTCAAGATCCATTTGGAAGCGACTAACGCACCTTGGCATAATATTACGTTAAGTGGTTTCAATATTATTCCTATCTACAAATGTGCGATGTTTAGAATGTTATACAACAACAATAATTATTATTACATGGCAATATAGAATAAGGCAATTACGTGGTAAGGGTATTCATTAATAGTGGCTTCATGTTTATATTTGTTGAAGTCAACTTCTATTAATTCTGGTTGATTGTCGAATTCCTCGCTGTTATGCGTTTCTTCACCATTACTGTTAATTTCCCAAGAACTTCCATATGAACCTAAGTATAAATATAGATGTGACATTTACCGGTAAAATTTAGTTATATAATATATATATATACAATTTTGGGCATAAACGAGTTAATAAGTTAATAGTTCAGTTAAAAATTAAGTTAATTTTAACTTTTAACTTAGCTTTTTATATTTGATTTTTGATAACTTAACTTATTAACCTAACTTATATTTGGCTATATTAACTTTTAATTAACGAGTTACTTTGAATTAAAACTCAGTTAAGTTAATTTAGAAATAATTGATATATTTTGATTTCATATTGTGTTTATTGTCAAAATGGTTGAATAAAAATAAGGTTGTTTTTGTCGTTTCTAATATTTTTTATATTAACTTGTAAGAATTATTTATTTCCGGAAAATATAAATAAAATAAGAATAACTGTGTATTACAATTTATATATTAATCTCTCTATAATATAAATTTAGGAGAATATATATTAGATTTCCCACCAACAAATGAGATTTGGGTAGGTAATTTGCAATGAGAAATTCCTATTTGTTGGAATAATAAAGAAAAGTAAAGGTACTTACTAATTAAACATTTTTATGAACCTATTTGTTGTTAATTTTTATAATTATTACTATAAATACATTGTAGTAATTTCAATAATATTATTTAATTTAAAAACTTTAAAATTCTTAAAGTTAAAAATAACAGGAGGTATTAAAAAAAAATAAAAAAAAATACTTAAATTATATCTGTATATGTCAAATTTTATATTGACTCATATAAAAAAAAATTAACTTAACTTAAGTTAATCAATTTTTTTTATTTTAACTCAATTAACTTTATTAACTTTATCTTAAGAAAAAAAATAACTATTAACTTTTAAATTTTACTACTTTTGTATATATACAAGTGTACATAATTGTTTAAGGGAATTTTGTAAATTATTTGTTCGTGTTTTTTATATAACCTCATTAACCATTATTGTTTTTACAATTACTTAGTAGTTTAAATTGTTAACTTTAAAAAATTACAAAAAAATGTCCATCATTTCACTCTAAAAATTCTTTATAGGAAAAGGATACCTATTATATTAATTTTATAATTATTTATTAGGCTAAATAAAAGTTATTACACTTGTAAAACAATTAAAATGAGGAATCACTTGATTTTAAATAGGTACGTTGAAAAACATTTACCTGGTGAAAAAAAATCATCGGTAAAATTTATATTTAAGCGGTAAATTTACCGACCTCACATCTCTAAATAAAAAGTATTTTTAAATTTTCTACTTACTATACGGTTTATTTCATATTTTTGCAAAAGTCCTGACTTCTGATTAAACTCTATATTTTGACGATTTTAGTTTTATAAAATATTAATAATATTATTGTTGTATTTATTATTGTTAATATTATTCAACTGCGTTTTTGTACTATTAATGCTACCGATATTGGTAGGTATTTAAGAAATGGAAATAAATCTAGAACGTAAATAAGATTGCACGTTGACAGAATATTTTTTTTTCTTGGAGCAGGTCCCTACAAACATCAAAAAAAAATTAGGTCGGTACTTTTTAATAATAAACAAATATGTGTATAAAACAATTTTGGGGGGCGCGCAGACCTCATGAACCACGTTCCTGAATACGTCTCTATAAATAAGTCACATATTATTAACGCTAAGATCTAATACTATAAACATTTTTAAAATCGTGTGTTTTATAGTCTAAAACCATATTTATGATTTTCAAGAAACTTATTCAATTAAATAATATTTAACTGCACATACAAATAATAATATGCTTTTTAATATTATTAGTAGGTACATTTTTAGTTTTTACATTCATTGTTACTTTTTATATTTTAATCGAAGGGAAAACATTGGGGAATTTAAAATTTTAATGATAAAACTAAAGTCATACTGAGATAAGCGTACTGTAGTTCAATAATTTATAATTTTAAGATGTCACTTACTTTTGAGCAGCAAGAAGCATGCCAACACATGGTACAACGCATATGCCTTCATTTTATGATCGATTAAAATTTTGAATTCAAAAAATATATTACTATAGCCAATATAATGTTGATTGTTAATGAACAATAGTTTTATGCGACGCGCGTATAATCTAGAAATTAGGCTAAACCAATTTACAATTTACAATTATTACGACAATTTAATTAAAAGTCATACATTTAATTATTGTGATTATTAAAGCAATGAAATTAATCTTATAAACTATTATCTCACTAATTATTTTTGATATAAAAAGTCGTATTGATGGTTTTGTAATTTCAATTTCATAGAGTCAAATATCATATGTCTATTGTGTATCATATATTATAATACCTACCTTAAAAACATATTCAAATTTTTAAATGCCAAATATGCTTTTAACAAAAATGTATGCATTTATATGCAAAAATTTTTTTGTTTCATCCATATTTCTTAATTTCAAATCAAATAAAAAAATGTAAATAAATAAACAATACCCTTTTTAAGTCATGGAATGATGTACCATATTATATATTATATTTTTAAATATTTATACTACTATTTTCATAAAATATAAATATTTAGATTATCGATACAGAATATTACAAGAAACACAACAATAAGTATGAACAAATAAGAATAAATTAATTATTGAATATACTATTTCTTTCATAAATAAAATAAAATGTGAATATTGATTTTTTGGTTGTATAATTTAAAGATAGATGAACTATAAATTTTTTGATCATAGGCCAACTAGATAATAATTATTTAAAAATGATTTAATAATTAAAGTACAGATTTTAAATAATATATACAGAATATAGATTAATACATGATATACTATTCTTCAAATATGACATAATCCCTAAAATATGCATTTATAAATATGTACTACACATATTTTGTAATGCATTTTTTATTGTACTTGTAGGTATACAAATCCTCAACTTTTCTTATCCCCGTCGAGTTGTATACATTCAAAGAAAATATGAAAATTCATACAAATCCGAACTGTATTTAACACGATAATTATTATATAAAAATCGACGTTCCAAATGAACAATGGCACCATATTATACGATATAATAATATGTCATATGTATAGTGCTATCATATTATGAGAACCGTAGTGCTGTGATCGTGGATACGTGACGCCTGAAATCTGTGATCTAATCATGTCGGCAGAAATACGAATTTTAGTCCGATGCCCACTTTTTTCCATATTATTTATAGGTTCTCCGCTTTTCATTCCATTCTGTGTTGACAGCTTGGAAATGTATGCTCGATGTAACACCAGTGAGAGAGTCGGCGAACAATACACGGTAAAAAGTGGGGATACTTCACAGAGACGTGCGTGTCACACGGTTGCTGACGTAAGTACCTGTCGTGGATACGTCCATATTGGTGCAAATTGTTGTGTGTCGTATTTTACTTTTGTGTGCCGAACATGCGTCAAAAATTCGACCAAATTTGGACCAAGTAACACATGCTAAGCTTGCGAGTTTACGTTCGTGCCGTACGACGGACCTAAATATAATATAATAGCGCACCTTAATATTACGATATTTGTGTTGGCTCAAACACGAAACGATCGGACTCAATAGTGTAATGATCACACCAAACATTGTTTATTTTAATTTTCGAAACCGAAAAAATTCGGTTAAGTCGTTGTCACTATAACGTTAACATTAAACATCTGGGTAAACACGTACTTTGCGCGTTATATTCGGCAGAAATTGGTGTATGCGTTTACAAATTCATGATAGTGTACCATACCGTATCAGCTACACATGCCGTATCGCACACAAACGATTTCCGACGCATAGCACACACACTAATTGTGGGTTTTTTTGCTTCTATCGTAGATTGATTTTGATTTAAATTCATTGGTATATCCAGGCATACACCATAAATATTTATGTCTATATATATATTATATATATATATATATATATATATATTTATATATATATTTGTACTTAACTCTACATCCGACGCACAATGTACATTTTTACTAATGTAGACGTAACATAACACTTAACACCCGTCTATTGTAAATAGGTACACTCACTGTAGTTCCACTGCTGCATTCGCCAGCTTCAGTTCTATACTTGTACGTATAATGTAGATATATAATAGATGCTAATCGAAGACATTTTTTAAATTCCAGTTATTTGTATTCTTGATTGTACTTTCTACATGCGCTGTCGTATTCTGTACAAGTTTTTTTTAACCTAATTTCTGTGTAGTAGATTATCCGGTAAATTACGAGTATAATTCATTACCTACATATATACCTACATGCTGATAAAATGTACTTTGCCCTGTGGAGGAGGCTAAGAATACCTCCACGGTTTCCTCATGCCTGTCGTAGAAGTCGACTAATTGAGGTTGTGTCAGGTCGATAGCCGGCATAAAACTTATCAAAAAGATATGAGGAGTCATAAAATGAATATATACGAGTTTTCCCATCTCGGATGTTCGAGTAAATTTTATAAGGCAGTGGTAAGACCTGCAATGATGTATGGAACAGAATGTTGGGCAGTAGATAGAAGAATAAAACAATGAATGAGTGTTGCTGAGATGAAAATGTTAAGGTGGATGATTGGAGTTACTAGAGAGGATAAAATAAGGAAAGAGTATATCAGAGGTTGTATAGGGGTAGCTTCGATAGTAGACAAAATGAGAGCGAATAGATTAAGTTGGCTCGGGCATGTATTAAGGAGGGAAGAGACTGAGGCAGTAAGATTAGTAAGGTAAACGCATGTTGTTGGTAATTTAGGGAGAGGAAGACCGAAAAAGAGATGGGGGGATGTGATTGTGAGTGATTTGAGGAAGGTGGGAGTAAGTGAAGAAGATGCGGGAGATAGAGTTAAGTGGAAGTGTAGGACCAGGGTGGCCGACCCCAAATAGTTGGGAGAGAAGGCGAAGGAGAAGAAGAAGATGCTGATAATATGTAGTAATCGATTTTTCTTTCACTTCAGTGGTATTTTATCCTCGATTATACCACATCTATATTACAGTCATAATCTGCACTATATATATATATATATATATTGTAATAAATTGTTATATCTATAAGTTATTTAACCTTTTCAACAATGATCAACAATTGGTTGAAACGGTCTCGTTATAAACGGTGAACATTGTGCCACTGACTTGACGGACAATAAAAATCATGTGTAGCGTTCTCTTAAATCCGTAACACAATATTATTTTTTTTGTTATGGCCTATATAGAAATAGCAGGTACGATGTCTATAAAACATAGCTACCCTAATATAAGAACCAAATTTGAGTGGGTTACAAATTTTTTTTTTGTGGTTAAAAATATTTACATAATAATAATACACTATATTTTACGTAAAATTTAAATGTGGGGATGCCAGGGTATCACACTCTGAAATTTAAGATAAGAAATTTCGCTTATTCAACGCTCACTCGTTATCATCATGCAGTATATCCATTTTGGATTTCGTCGATTTTCGTTCTGAACTTTTTTAAACGGTCACTTTTCGTTACGTAGTTATCCAATTTTGCTTATTTTCAAGCGAGTCAACATAAACGTCACCACGGTCCACATGCCAATATTTCACCCTTCCATCCCCTTTTTTTTTTTGCCCATAACTCTTTAATCGTTATAGCTACGAACATGATTCGCTCACCTCTGACATCCCCAAAGTGTCCTACTCGAGTCTTTCATATAGTATGTTATAGATATTTTTGATGTTAGGCACCTAATCATTTAAATAAATACTAAAATAATTCAATTAATCAATAGTTAATCAATAACTTATTAGGTTTATAAATTGAAACATAGTGAATTTTGAATAAAATATAAATTTTAAATTATAAAACTGCAATACAAATTCAAGTGTAAATCACAAAATCCAGCATATAATATTAAAGCATTTATTGTAAAGCATCATTTTTATTTTGTCGACTTTTTAAATTTTGCGATGCTATAGTTATAACTTCGTGCTAACAGTCCAATATCGATAACGATCATAGAATGTAGTACTCGATTTATTGGCTATTGTTGGAAAAGTCCTGACATCTGTTTGACCTTTGTCCACTTTTTATGAGTGTTTTAAAAGTACTGTTGAAAAATTCATATATAACATTTTAAATTTTTTTGAAATATATTAATTCGATTTCCACTCAATAATATAATATAGGTATTAAATACTAAAATAAAGTATTTAATTACTACTTATTTAAATACGAAAATGAAAAAAAAACATTTGAATAGAATATTCGGTACTTAAAATTAGTGGAAAATTTAAAACTGTTGTATAAACGTATTATTTATGACCATACATCAAAATTATAATTTATATAGAGGTCACTGCAAAAGTCTAAAATGTTAGTTTACAGATTATAATTATTTTTTCTGTTTTCTTATCTTATTGGTTTTTAACAAAATTTTATAATATTTGATATTCGAGTGTGCACCATTATTAATACGTATCGATCGTATTTATTTATTAGTGTCTTGCGTAATGTTATCACACACAAATTTCACAATAATATGTTATTGTTTCGTATGGTGGTTTTCGTTTTCCGTACAATTTTGTACGTTGTTGTGTAGAGCATCTGAGCATAATATAAGGAATATTATTATATTATTCCTTATACTATGGTGTACAGTATACTTGTATGTATTACGTGTAATAAATATATTAAAATAAAATAATAAAATGTTTGAAAAAAGAAAAACGCAAACCTTTTTAAGTTATTACACAAAAAAATGCATGTAGGTATACCTATATATATAAACTATAAAGTTCATTTCATTTTGGTTTAGTACTTATACTGTTCAACTAATACGTTTCAAAAACAATTATCTAATTTCTATAAATTGCCAGTACATGAAGATAAAATAAGGTAAAAACACACTATACATCAACTACGTTTATTAAGGAATAATATAGCTAAACATATAGAAACATAATATAGCCTTACAAAACTGTAATGTATTATAATATATTCATAGTTAACACGATTATACCTTAATATTAAAATTTACTTTTATTAATAAATTGGGTATAAATATATAAAATTAATATTTTTATTTTTAATATTAGGAGGATGTCATCGCGGGCATTTTTAAGGGGTTATATATAGACAATTTTTAGAAAATTTTAAGAAAAATGAAAATCTAACAATTGAAAAACGTTAATATGCATTTTTAAAATGACTAATAATTGTCCCTTTACTATGTGATTTTTTTATTATGGTTGTTTTTATGAATTAATAAAATTTTATTGAAAATATTGCTTTTGAATTTCTCATTTATAACAATTCACAAATATCTTAGAAACATGAAACAAAAAACAAATGATAAAAACAAAATTATCTAGTGCTCTACAGAACCGTTTTTTGATATGTGTATTTGAACACGTTTTATGAATTATTAAAAATTCAACATTTTTGGTTTTTTTTTTAATAACTATAACTCTTAAAAAAATTAAAATATCGTAAAAAAGCTCTTAAAGCACTCTATAAAGTTGTTATCTATAATTTGTTTTTCGTTTCATATTTCTAAGTTAAAAATTAAAAATGTTAACATGAGTTTTTCATTGAAAATTATTTGCGCTGACATCCTCTTAATAGAAATACAATGTATAAAAATATTAGTGGCCACAGTAACACTCAAAATTATTTGTCAAATACAAATTTTAATTTTAATAATATTTTAATTCAAATGTGTGTAGATAGATTTAAAATATTGTGTAGTTTTTAAAAACACTTTAATAAATGTAAAACATTTTTTTTAAAAAAGTTTCTTACTGTGGTCCAGCCTTGTGTATACCATAGATATATAAAACAATGTTTTATCTATCTATGGTCGACATTGAGATAGTAAAACATGATATGGGGTACTATGAGAAATAGTAAATGAAATAAATAAAACAGGGAGATAATAACTAATATTTGATATTTAATCACTGGTTGTTGTTACATTAGGCGTGTTTTTGCAATTAACCAAACGTAATTTGGTTACTGAATTCTATAAACATTCAATGTTGGTTATAATAATTTATAACCGATCAAATGGAATGGTTATTATGTTTAGTTATAGATAAGACAATATAACATAACCTGGTTAATCGTGAAAACACGCCTATTGGTCTCGACATCTATATCTAAAGTATTAAATTATTAGATGTAAACACAGTAATAGAGATAGTCTCATAAAAATAGTTTTAAAATGGTATTAAAATGTCCCTAATAATGTATTTGAATAGGTATTTATTACATTTAAGTACTTTATAATAAATATAAAATATTGAAATGTAAATTCGATAAATATAAAAGTACAAATCCATATTTTGTATTACCTACTGTGTTTTAAATTATCCCATTTTATCATACAATGGTTATAATTAATATTAATAAAGTGACAAGAAAGTTTGAAGTTTGAACTTAATTTATTATTAATTAATGCTTATTATGCCTATTATTAATAAATTGCTTGTTATTTAATTATAGCTGTACTGCATAGCATCATATACTTAATACGTTATTGAAGAACTATTATTGATTCATCATATTATGCAGAGATCATAGAACTTCACTTACCAGCGTCTTTTTTTATTTTTTTTTATTTTTTTATCAATTACACTGTGTACCCAGGACGTAATTTCGTAGGTATCGGTAAAAAATCCATTTTTCGTTTTGATACCTTGTAACTGATTATCACACACTAAAGGTGTACCAACGTGATTGAACTGAAAATATACAAAACCATATCAGTTAAAACCATACTCCGAAACTCAAAACTTGAAATGTTAAAAAATGTAATCAGTAATTACGGTGCAATTTTTGTTAGGTAGTAAAATTACCAATTTTAACAATTATTGTTTGTTCTAAAAATTATCACCCATATAAAAAGCCAATACAGTTATAACTATAAAGCAAAATGTTGCTTTACCTATTAAAGTATAATAATCCCGGTGAAATGTCACTCAACATTATCTCCCGTATAGATACTATAGTCCAGGGGTGGCCTAACTGTGGCTTGCGAACCGCGTGCGGTTCACGTCTTACCATATTTAAGATGCAAAACATTTTTACTACTATGTATAAAAAAAAATTTTTAAATATGTATTTCAAAATGTAATAATCATTAAATTATTATTTTAGTTTTTACAATTAATAAAAAAATATAGTGTTTGTAAATTTACTGTATTTAAATTGGTAATTTTTAATTTTAACGTATTGTTGCGTGCCTTTACACGTTGCAAGTTTTCTCGCTGGCCACCCCTATACTATACATTACAGTTCTAGATAAATAATTATAATTATCGTTGTAAGTACTTGAATGTTTTATAGTTTCGTGTTAGAAAATAAAACTACCATTACTTATTATGAGACCGGTTTTTCAATTATCCAACAAACTTCCGCATAGTGATTTTTCAAACTATTTTTCAATAATTATTTTATTCGGTAAATAGTGATAACATAATATAATCTAATATACTATAGACTATACTGTAATATACTGTACTAATTAAAATGTACTATTCTTTGACTGTACTATCTCGAGTAGCATTTTAGGTGTATACACATTACACGGTTCAAATTACATTGAATTTACTGTTCAGCACCAAATGCCAGCCCAATGGCACTTTCAGGTACCAGCTCTCAGATATTTTGAATACAATTTTTTACATGGGGTGAACTTAGTTCAAAAAATGGTTCAAATTCAGTGCTAGGAGTTAGGACGGTTCAGAAGTTCAAAGATAGACCGTCCATAGGGAATGCTGGTTCTATAGTTTAAAACTGGACCACGGAACGTCGTAAAATTATTGAAAAAAATCTGACCACTTTCACAAATTGTCGCAAATAATTTAAAAACCTAAAGCACTAACTCACTTACCTTTCAAGATACCAGATTGAGTATAATATGTTAATTTAAGGTATATAGTTCAATTTATTATATACTACAGTGGTAGATTCACCGTAGGGGGACAAATGGAAATTTGACTACCAACCATCTTACAACATGACTTATTTACTATGTAATTTACATTATATATTTGAACATCTAATGAAATTGTGTAGACCTTTGTACCTCTTAATTTTAATCTATTTCTGAAACTGGCACTGATAAACACGAACAGTTAAACACTTGAAATCTGTAATTTTGAAGTGTACCTATACTTTTGTACGGTTCATGCATTAAACTTAGAACCGCTCAGATACGCTAAAAACTTGTAAAATCAGTCACATTTTTTATTTTAATAAAAGGGTTCAAATTTTGATTAAAAAAATTTAACTGCACTATTTATGAACATTCAGATACATTTTCACGGGTTATTCATTGAATTTTGAACGATAAATGCACTAAATTTGAATAAACCACTCATGCACAGATTAAAAATAGTTTTGGTCAACACTCATACATTTTTACGGTTCATGCATAGAACTTAGCACCACTCAGATACCTTGAAAACTTATAAAATCAATCATAAATACAATGATTTATATTGTGATTTAAATAATTGTGTTGTTCTGTTCAAAAACATGTAGACACCCATTGGTCGAGGTACACCGATCGGGAACCAAGGTTTTGCTACTCCCGAGTACCTACTATATGCTTACCTACTACTATACCTACTACTATACTATCTAGTAGATGGTAACAATAACTAATGGTACACTATGAAATAATTGACCCAGATTTACTTGATCGTTTTATTCGAATAGTTGGTCAATGTTATTTACTTATTAGTTTTCTAAAAGGGTAACCTGTGATATATATGTAGTGGTTTTCTTATGAAAGTTCCTAGTGTATTTTTTATTTTCAACATTTTAATTTCTTAGTAAAATCGAATTAATATAATACCTATACTAACTTGAGAGCAAGACATTTTGATAGCAACACCTTGTAACTACAACTCTTTTCTATTGTTACCCTCTATAATTGAAATTTTAAACTTATTTTAAATGTCGACCTTTTGCAATGCATGTACTTCGATTGGGATTTTCAACAATAGGTTATTGTTAAGGATTGGAAAACGGTGTTCGCTTTCTAGAAGATATTCCAACCACTAATGTTTCTCGAATAAAGAGGTGGATAAAGTAGGTAATCTGAGAATTATTTTGTTAGACTATTACTGTTATCAGACTTATATAAGCACTCGAAACTCATTTCGCTCGACTCTTGTTCGAGTGTATCGATTTTCACACAATAACAAATAGGTTTACTAAAGTTATGGAAAATAATTTAGAAGTACAACGATTTAAATACATTTTTCAAAATATATTTATTTTACATCATAGCTATTCTCGGATTTACCATTGTAGTCGAAAATGTACAGATGTCCGGTAAATATCGTATGTAATAAATAAGTTATATTTAGTAACGATAGAAGTTCGTGCAAAATTTTGAAAATGTTTAGTAACAATTAAATAATAAATTCTAAAAAGTTGGTTACGATAATCAGTTAAAAATTAAAATATAATTTGTTTGAAATGATTTGGATGATATGGAGAAGTGGAGCTGGGTGACGTTTGACCTTCAATGAGTAACTCGCTACAACTCAGAAACGGCAAGGTTACAAATTCTAAAAAGTGGAGAGCGTTTACGTTTGGATGTGGGGAAACTAATTTTACTCACGTTTGACGTTAATAGATATATATGACATGATTTAAATATTGTAATAATAAAATACAAATCCTATGAAAATTTCGAGTTTCTACAACAATTATTTTCGGTATAACGAGGAAATATCTATGTAACCAGGTTTTTGTTGTTCCTATTTTCAATAATTTTTTTTAGGCCGTGTTTATCGAAAAAGTTGAAAAATTACCTTCTAAATTAGTATATATTATCCTTTGCTGATAAAATTTTGTTCCAGAAAATGAGTACACATGACGTAACGAATAGATCAACTTATAATCGACAAATTGTTTGCGGTATTTAAAAAAAATTTAAATATTGTTGTAAGACTATTTATGTTATGTTTTGCAATAAATTATGCATTACATCTTAATTGTATTTTGTCGTTGATGGATATAAAATAAATTTTTGTGTAACTAAACTAATTAAATTTTTTGCTTATAATACACTATTTATATTATGATAATTTTTGTAATAATGATTATATTGTAGTATAGTCCAGTATTGAACTTACTTCAGCTCGTTGATTAATGTTTGTTAGGAAATGTATATCGCCAATACTGGCACAGGAATATCTTAATACCTGTCGTATTGAAGTTGGGTTGTCATCACACCAGTAAGAATTCATCAATGTCAATTCATATCCGTAAAGTACTAACTCCTGAAATACGCAGGAATATAAATTATTATATTATGTTATAAATTATAATAATGTGCCCATAAATAAAAACAAAAGCCAGAAATATTGAAATACTGAAGAACAACAACATGATAATTAATTTACTCTTATGGATCTACCTAAGGTATCTAAGGTATAAATATATTATCGTTTTTTCTATGAAACTTCAAAATCACAAAATTGTTTATTTTGAACTTTGAAATATAATATACAAAGTTATGCAATTTTAAATTATAATATATATTATAATAGGTTTTGTATAATTGTATACTAACTTCGAAACTACTGTAATTGCACATTGTTCCTATTGGCCTTTTGGACGTAGACAACTCAATCGTTTTCGTGTGAATATTGTCAATTGGAATTGGCTTGTCAAACTAAATACAAAATAATAGTTATAATAATTATAATAATAATAATAATAATAAGTACGTTGTTTTGTAAATTGATAATCGGTGTGACGATATAGATACTCTTCGGGTCTCGGAAACGAAAATCGCAAGGGCCTGTGGTTTTTGCGTTACAAATAAAATTCATCGGACTAACTTTTCAGTTTAATACTAAATTATTATTTATAATAACATTTAAAATCTATAAAACTATAACTTTTTCAATACTTACCTTTATTAATGCCAAGTCATTTGCGTAACCGTCATAAAAAAAATCTGGATGATATTTTACGTCTGATATGTTACGACTGATTGTTATAGGGTCATCGACATAATTTGTACCCGCCACTACTTGCAACACATCATTACCTAACTGACTATACCTATAAAAGCAAAGAGATTATATTATTATTTTAAAAATTACATAATTCATACAGGAATTAACTTCTGCTTGTAAAGATCGAGCTATATAATGCTAATACAATGTATATACACATACGTATATATATACGAGTTACCTACAAAAAAATAATCTTCAAAATTTCTAAGCTGTTTACTTAACTATGTCACAATGTAATTAATACGCTCGTTTTAGAATTAATTAAAGCAAAATTATATTATTAAACTATATATATATAAAAGTGTAGTGTGACTGACTATTCTAACGTACAGCCAAAACCGTTGGAGTTAGGAACATATAATATAGCCAGTACAAAACTTTTATGGTATAAGCAATAACTAAGAAGTTATATTTTTTTTTCAAAATTCAACTTTTAAAGAGTTTTAAAAATTTCCGTTTTCCCGTATGAAATACATAATGTTTGTCTTTCTGCCCGTTATAGAATTCCATACGGTTTAACGAACACCACATTTTTCATAGATACCTATTTGTCGTGTTTCTCAATTGATATTAGTAATGTAATATTTTGAAAATTCCGTCACATTGGAATGATGTTATCAGTACATAATTTGCTTACGCAGTAAGACGCATATTATATTTTTCTTAATTTTCCAGTTACCATGGTTATGTATTATACGTCATGTAGAATTATCTATGAGACTCACTAATACAGGTATCAACGTACAACTTTCATCTTTGGAGCTACTCGCAAAAACGTACAATTTGAACAATAAATAGGTACCTTTTGGTAATTTTGGCGTAATTTTGAAATTAGATCGTTAAGATTAATCTATCTTATAATAATTAATACAAGTTGTATTTTTAATGTTTTATTTTTGCTATTACTTGATTAGTGATACCCGTATATACAATATACACATATTTATATACCACACTGATTTTACGTATGTGAAATTAGCCACTTCATGTTACTTAATCGTTTTGAAACAATTTGTAATCTAAATTTTCAATTAGTAACTTATTTTAACCAAATTATCAGACTTTATAATTTTAAGTTTATAAGATACAGCTGGTTTTTAACGATGTAAGGAGGGAACTTCACAGTAGCTCCCTTCTCAACATCATCAAATTAAGTTTAAACAAATTATGTGAATTATACTGCTTAATTTGTAACCTATTTGTAATCTCATAATTTCTAATCGATAAGGCTAGCCCCCACCTCCAATTTCATCAATGCGATTCCTGGTCTCATTATAGAAACGGGATACATAACCGAAAATCATCACCTCCACTCTTATGGTACTTATAGCAAGACTGCGACAGTTAAGGTGTAACAGTTCTAGAGAATTAAAGTAAAAAGCACTCAAGCTTTTCTCCTTCTACGGGAATCAAAGGAAAAAAATTAAACGAGGGTGGCAGTCTATTTTAACTACTGAGTACGCTAAAGCAATATTACTAAAACCCATGCGTAGTATAAATGCTCAAATTGAGGAATTTCTCAATCATTTAATATCTAAACTACTGATTCCCTTTTTGAGTTTAAGAGATTGCCGTTCACCTATATTATGTTAAGTATATATAAGGAAAGATTGCAGATATTCGATTTTATGTCACATTCTTAAGGCTCTGTTAACCTAGATATTTGATCGTTTTGGTACAAGAAAAAATACTAGGAACATTGTTTATAAGGAAGTACTCTAGTCGGAATATGTAGTGAATATATACCTGCATAATATAAAATCTGTTTTTTGATCATTGAAAAACATTTCATACTACTACAATCAGCTTTTCATACTGTAATAATACAGTAGCTACATAATATTGTATATTATCATAATTAAATTGCTACCTAATTATATATATATATATATATATATATAGTTAAACAGTAAAACTGTGCATAGGCGAAGATAATTCAGTTAGTTATTTGATATATTCGATAATTTATTTACTTTTTATAACAAGTGCCGGCTGTTAACATCCATTGGGTGTTGATTAACGCACCTTGACATAATATTATGTGATTGGGTTCTATAATTATAGCAACCTATAAACATCATCCTTAATATGTTATGTAAAAATAAAAATTTTATAGTTATTATATGCCAATAAACATAATGCATTTACGTGATAAGGATATTCATTAGCACGAGCTATACGTCTATATTTTCGAAAGTCAACTTTTGATCTGGTTTGATTTGGTCTATCGAGGTGCTTGTCGTATGCTACATCGGATGATGGATCATCCAATTCGTCATGTACGTTCTTAGTATCTTTTTCCACTAATTTTGTGCTATCAGTACCTACAAAACATTTTTAAATTTTATATAGGTATTACAGGTTATATCATATTTTCACAATTGTCCAGACAAAACTCTACTTGATAATTTTGGTTTTTAGAACTATTATTATTCCTTCTATATTTTTTATTAGTAAAATGAATCATTATTTTCGATAATCGTTCAAATGTTTTATTATAAAATGTACAATTGAAATTACGATTTTATACTTCCAATATTCAATAAATTGAAATTAATCTAGATTATGAATAGACCAGTAGTATTTGAAAACTGAAAAGTAATTCAATTATTTATTCAATTATTTCATTTTATTCAAAAATTATTCAATTATTTAAACTATTTTTCCATTTACCAACAACATTTACTGTCAATATCATTAACTTTGAATATTAAACTCAAGATTTTTCAATATCTAAAAATATTTAACGTAACAATTTATAAAAAAAAAATCAATTTATTCTAATATACCTAATCTAGATCAATTCGTAATCCATACCAAATAACGAATCCGGAACAATCCTGATTTATGTAATAATCTGTTTAATCCTAATTACACGATAAATCTAAATGTTCAAATTACATTATCACATTATTTATCCATATTAAATGACTGCTGAGATCAATCCAGATTAATAGATTTAAAACATATTTTTGTAAAATCAGCAGTTATATACAGTTTAGATTTTATGACACATTATACTACATTATATTATCTTCCAAAGTTTCTATCCAACGGATTGAATTCCGAATCTTACAAATTAATTCAAATTGCCTTTTATTGTTATTTATTTTTATTGTAAGTTTAAATTGATTTCTGAAAAGTAAAATAAATAATAATATCATCATTGTAAGAAAAAAAATTCGTTCGTTACAACTATTTTAACTATAGGTAATAGGTAGTATAAATACTTAAAACCATTATCTGCTGTTATTACTGATCATTGTATATTATTTATTATATTATTTCTCAATAATACCTATCCTTTTACCCTAATTAAAAAATACTTTTGTGGTAATTCCAATCTATGATGAGAACACAAAATAGTTTTATTTTTAAATTTGAATGGGCTTAATTGATTTAAAATTATTTTAACTTTTATTATGGTCCCAAACTTAAATTTGACTAAGTTATAGCTATAGTTAATACATTAAAATAACTTAAATAATTCAGACTATTTTAAATTTTAAATAATAATTTAAAAAAATATATTATTCTTCCAATGGCTTTAACTTTTAAATTTTGGATTTAGAACAATGGTTTATACATTCTCCAAAATATTACTTTAAAAAGTGTTACCTACCCGAATTAGGTATCAAATATAGTCGTATTCAAAATTACAATCTAAGCAAAATTTAGTGATATATATATTATATATATATATATATATATAGTTAAAAAAAAAAAATTTAGAAAACCGATTTTCTTTGTTATTTGGTTATTATCGCAACATTTCTAAAATATTCCTGATATAATAGAAAGTTTTTCTTTACAATTTTAAGGAAACTACTGAAAAATTGAAAAATATTTTCTTTATACCAACTTGAACCAATTCGCTATAATTTCGCTATATAATTCTCTATACTCCAAAAGTACTTTCACTCGACTTTTTGGTCGAAAAGTTGGGCTTAGAAAAAATAAAATAAAAATGAACACCATTGTATAACATTTATTTTCCTCGTTTGTTCACTCAGAATCTAAAATTATAAATTACTAAAATATTCATAATTATAAAAATATTAAAATTTTCTAAAAACACAATTTTTGGAAATATAAATAGGTATATAAATTAATATATGAATAGGTATAAATAGGTACTTATATCATTTTTATATTAAAAGAATCTCTCTGTATATAATAGTATATTTAGAAATACATATTATGTGCACTTTTTAATTTTTAGACTAAATTTTATCTTGTTTTTTTTCACACTTCAGTTTTTCCTTAAAAGTCGGAAAATACATTCTGATCACATCTGCTATCGGAATATAAATACACGTGTACTGATTGGATCAAATATTTCAATTAAAAAATTATTTATAAAAAAATATATATTATTATAGAATCACTCGCTCTGCTTATAATCTTAACTAAAATGAATATGTTTTTAAGGGGTATTGTATAAGCAGTTTTAACTAAGTTTAAAGAAAATATTATACTATTGAAAGACGTTTAAATACCATTTTGATAACATTTATAAATATCATGTTATATAAATTGACATATTTATTGTAGACATTATTTAAATAATTTACATTATATAATAAACAAATTATTTCCATTAAAAACCAATGCTATTTGAACACATATAGATTAATCAAATATTAGTATAATTATATAAAATTATTTAAGAGGATATTACGTGATTAATAAAATATGTGATTATTAATCAAACGTGATTTTTAAGGGGTTTGGTGTAGGAAATTTTTATGAAATTTCAAGATAAATGAAAATCCAGTCAATTATAAATATTTCAATACATTTTAAAATTACTCCTATGCCAATAGCATATTTATTGTTGTGTAATCACGATATTTGTTAAAAAAATTAGTTTACATAGATTGCACATAAATGATTCCTAGATTAATTTAGAGCCCTAACAACTATTATTAAAATTAAAAAGAAATTTTGTTCATTATTTCAATGTTGTTTTCTTTAATTTTGATAATTTTATTGTATTATTGATTTGGCTCTAAATTTACTCTGATAAAAATTATTTGATAATCGATATCGATATCGATATCGATAATAATCTATAATTTGAAAATTTCACTTACTTTTCCATACGACCAAAAAGCACGTCAACATTAACAGGTAAAAATGATTCATTTTATGATTGAGTATGAAATTTTGAAATAAACATATATCCAAAATATTGATTCTCCAATATGTAGTAAATATGTTAACGTAAGTATGTGTACGCATACAATCACAAAAATAAACTAAGAGAAATCCCATTACACAGGCAAACAAAAGTACCCAATAAATAATTGTGTCGATTACAATAATTAATTTAAACTAATCTCACTTATTATTTTTGACGTATACAACCTCGCATTGACTCATCTATATCTAGAGTATAATATTTTACGCTCATCGTTTCATATAATAAAATATCTACATGAAAATCATGGATGAATAATATTATATTATATGATTATATTATACAACGGAATTTTAGTTTCGTGGTGAACGAGTAGTTTTAATATTTATAGTCTTAATCTCTTTAGCGTATACCAATCTATATATTGAACACACAATAATAAATACTCATCATATCACACATTACAAAAAAATACATTTATTATTTATTTTTTGTTGATTATGGAAATAACGTAAAAAAATGTTATTCAAAATAATATAAACAGGCCAAAAAATAAAATAAAAATGGTTATTAAAAATTTTCCTACAAAGTTCGTAAAATTGTTTAAAAAACGGTAAACAATGTTTTACAAATGATAAAACACGGGACAATAATGGAATCTATCTTTAAAAACGGGACAATGAACGTCCCGTTTACAATTTTTAGGGACAATGGGACAGTCATCTTATGCTAAGTGCCAAAAAGTAAATTTTTCACTATTTTGTGAATTAATTGATATGTAGCGGCTACCACACATGCTATGTATTTAAATTTTAGATTCTGATCGTAGTATTGAATTACAATTATTTTTTAACTAAGAAAGAAAGGAGATAAATGAGAACACAAAACAAAATATTACGATATACATTTAAAAATGTTTCAATGTGGTGGCTCAAGAATCGTCGAGACCTTGAGATGACGTAAAAGTGAGTTAATCCAGCGATAATCGCGATTTATTTATTGCTCAAATTTTTATTCATATAATATATTTTATAAGCAATTATTTTTTTAATAATAACTATAAATGGTTCATACTTCTATATATATATATAATATATATATATATATAGATGTATTCGTTCTAATTCTTAATCAATTTTAAATATGTTCGAATATTTTCATAATTGGTATTAAATTTAAAAACGTTTATCATTACGTGATATAATAGTAATATACACACATATAATATATATATATATATATATATCATGTTCTGTGACATTTATGGATAATGTCAAATGTATAGAACGTCAAGGTTATCCCCTAATCATGGCAAGGTAGTGTATATGGTGGTCGTTATAAAAATATATAAATGAACAGTTTATTTAATGACTTTTCATCTGGGCCATTATTGATATTTAAATGTATAAAAATGTATACTAATCAGTAACCTATTTTTAGTTTAAACGGTTGGTACTCTTTCGTAAATTATTACAAAATTATTTAAAAATTTAAAATTGGATTTTTTAAGAACTCATAAAACGTGTAAAAATATACACATCGAAATTCAAGTAGTTAGGCTGCTAAATAATGTTATTAGTTATCATTTATTGTTTGTTTCATATAGCTAACATGTTTGTAAATTAATATAAATAGCAAATGTTAATACGAGTTTTATTGAGAATTTGTAGACTTGAAGCCCTCTTGAATTGTAATGTTTATTACTTAGAAAATTTTTAGTCCATTCAAAATATTAAAAAGTGACAATTATTATAAAAATATGCTGTTTAAGAATTTAATATTTAAATTATAGATGAGCATTTTAAATAGAAATTTGATATAGTTATATTTCACAAAAATTATCTATACTTTATTCTAATGGTAATTATGTCTTTTGATAAAAAAAAATCACCCGGTATTTATAATGTATAAATTTCAATAGATATCAATGATATCATATATTATATAAATATATATATATATATATATATATATAAAATAAGAAAATACAAGTTGTAACTTTTAAACGAGGATGCGAGGATGTGGGCTATCAGGGTCGTAGCGAAGTAATTTTTTTTTTTGGGAGGGGCAGTGTCTTAATTTGGTCTACTGATCGAATTTTTTGTATGAGAAAAAATAATGTGTCACATGTTTAACAATTTGGCTAACTCATTTCCCTAAAATACTTCTTTAAAACTCTAAATGAGAAAAAAAAAAGTCACACCGTCACAATGGGCCGACTGTAAAGCTCAAAAATTACTTCTTTAAAACTGTGAATAAAGCGGAAAAAAAAAGATCATCAACTTATTTTTCTCTTTTGAACCTTATACACGAATAGCCGACTGACAATATGATTTGGCCGACTAAAAGAATTTGGGGGGGGGGGGAATTGACCCTCTGAGTCACGCTGCGGGCTATATAATTTTTAATTTTACAACATTTTTAAATTAAAACATGTGATTTTTTATATCGATTGAAATATGTATGTGTATGTAAATGAGGTTTAACCGGGACTATTTACCAATTGCAATACATTTTGTTCTATTAAATATTTGATATTATAATTTTTAAATATAATTATCAAATTAGAGATATAATTTTAAAGAAAAAATAATTTACAAAAGACTTACGTTAAAAAATATACTAAATTATACATTTTGAAAAATGAATAGGTACTTACTAATAAATAGAAAATCTGATAGTTAAATTATTTCCTGTAGGTACTATATTGTATACAGAATATATATTACAAATTGGTATTGCAACAAAATAGTGGATCAAAACAGCGATTACAAAAATATTGATAAAAACACTAGTAACAAAACCAGTGAATGATAAAATAGTAAAATGGGGATTATTATTTTATTATATATTTTTAATTAATTATTAAAATTATAAATTGAAAAAGTTTAGAACTATTATTGAAATTTTAAACAATAATACATTTAGAGGTAGGTAGATTAATTACATTCAGTTATTTTTAAGTAAATACCTAATCAATTGTATTTCTATTATCACAGTCGTTAACTATTTCTAAAATTAGTTTAGTTGTATCTTTGTACATATATATTCTACTTTTCTATTAGCTGTTGTTTTATATCTCTTTTAAGAAATTAATAAATATACTACCGACTTTGACACGTATTGTACATATTTTGATTTTTCAATCATCTATTTATGTTATTTCATTAAAATCGTTTTTCATACATAAGTAGGTACTTGAATAATATAAAAAATATTGTGCTGAATATAATTTATTTTGTTTCAACAAATTGTTAAAAGTTATTAAAACTATATTACAATAAACTTTCAGATAATAAAGGTTGGCAAAATTAAGTGTATTTAAAATGTAATTAAAATACACTATATATTTATATATAATACATGACACCCTATTATAATTTTATCAGAATAATTCGCTATTTTATCATTCGCTGTTTATGTCATTTGAGGTTCTGTTGTTGCTATTTTTGTAATCGAGATATTCGTTTCTCTATTTTGTTGTATATCAACCACAAATCACTAAAACCTCTAATATAATATATTGTAGTTTTAGTTATATGAATAATTCATTCTTTTTGTATGTTGATTATAATATTTATTGACAATATGATTATAAATGAGATTACATATCATAACTAATTAACAGGTAAATTGTTAAAAATAGTAAAAATATATTTATATAAAATAATATAATATAACAACAAAATTTGATTAAAATATTCCTAGAATGCGATTTGCATGGATGTTAGATAACATTTAATTTTGAATTAAAAACAATGGTAGGTATATGTTTTAGTTTTAAAATTGTAATTATATGTTCAAATATTGAATTTTAACTAACCTTTTAAAGACAATTAAAACATTATAAAATACTTGCTTGATTTTTCGAGAAAGCAATACATGTTATACATAAAATGATTGATGTTCTTTGTACCTATATAAAACGAAAAATAATATTATATTTGAATTATTTATTTTAAAATCATGGTATGTAGGTATGCAATAGATTACTTATACGTTTACCCTATATACTTACGTTAATTGACTACATATTTGTATACAAATTTATTTTCTTATAATATGATAAGTTTTTTAAACTTTTTTTTTTATGTAAAAGCTCGTGTTTATTATTTCAATGTATAGTTTTATGCCGGGTTGAATGAAAACAGTTCCGTAAACTGTTGACACGATAGAGTATCGGTTCTGTATGTACAAGTTATTGAACGAATTGCGTTTCATGAAAATATTGTAAATAGTATACATTAATGATGTTATAACTGCTTAGGTACTTGATAAACGGTGTGTACATATTTAAGTCTTATCAAAGATAAGATAGCCTTTTCGTTATGGTAATTTAAATTTTAAACTGGTCGTAATTTAAGTTATAATTTTATTTGTGTTGAATGTGTTATTTATTCAGACTCGTCAGACAAAGATGGAAATGATGAGTCTCGACATTATAATGTATGTTTATACAATTTAAAAAATACTCAATATAAAATAATCTTTATTAAAAATATTTACTAAATTGTACGGTGGTTTTGCATGTTATTCGTAAATATGAAAATTATGTGATAACAAAATTAGAATTAAATGATTAGGACATTGTCAAACAGTCCTGTAAATTATACAGAACCGAAATCGGATCTACAACTTATCGATCCGAAAACCGTAAATTTGGTAATATCTATACATTTTACAGAATAGTTTTTAATTTTACACAACTGACAATGAGTTATCTGCAGTTCTCTAGATTTTCATGCAATTCAGCATTAGAATAAAAATGAAACTTTAAATTTCGGAAGTACCATTTTTTCTATTTGATGGATATATAAAGTTGTATAGCGATTACACGGGACGTAGGACTTACACTTACCTAATATATTTATAAATATTTCTCTGAAGTCACCGAATTTACCCAGTGTTGAATTTCGGTGACACCCGTAAAGTATCTATCGCTAGTTTTGATAGCGTATAATTTATTACCACACACTAGAGGAGAACCGTTGCTGGTGAGCTGAAAAAAATATCAAACAGTATAGTATATATATAATATATAATATTAAACACATAACTCAAAAATATAAAACTAGAATAATTGTTAGTTCATTATGAATAGTTAATATATACGTAAAGCAAGATGTTGTTTTTTATGAATAATTCTCGATATTAATCCTGAATAGGTTTTATTATTTGATAATCCCATGATAGATACCACAAAAGTCTATTTATAGAGTAGATAGATCAAACATGTTCGAAAAATAGTTACACGATTAAATGGTCACAGGCTGCGCTGAGGAAGCACCCGTATTTACTTTAACCCAAAGGGGTTAATGAAGTTTTTTTTGTTTTACTCGAAAAATTTGATAAAATTTTTCATCGTGACTTATTATTGCATAGGTCGTTTGAATATTACGCATAAATCAGTGTAAATTTCTAAGCGTGTCTTATAATGTAATCGTAGTATAAATACATTTCAATAAAGAAAAACAATTAATAATATTAAGTTACCAAAAAAATATATACATAATATGTTCAGTATTAGACGAATTACTCATATATAATGAAATAAAATCTAATTGGCATATTTTAAATATACAAACGGATTTTAAAGATATTTACCAATACATATTAGATAATGGTACATCATTTTCTAACAGCTATTTTAAAATATCCATGTTATTAGTCATCGTTTAATAATTTGTTTTTCATTATTTATGGAATAATATATTCTATGTTTAATCATTTTCAAAAATGTTATTTAGTTATTTGTGACCCTCTCTATATTATAAAATTTAATATTTATTTAGAATACCTTAATTTAATATAAGTGCATAATTATTACTGTCAAATATATATTTAGTATATTTTATTTAAAGTCTAGTTCCTATTTTGGTTATTGAAAATTAGGTAACAAAATATTGTAAGAACTCATTAATAATTGTTGTATTTAAGAATCCTCTATGCAATATTAACCGTAATTAAAGAATCACATGACATAGTTAAATAAAATTAAAATAATAAGCATACATTATCAAATAATATTTAGTAAATTTAGAAATTGGCTAATATTTTCATTTTTATACAAAGTAGTTTCAGTTAAACATCTAATATGACATTCAGTTTAATGTGCTATGAGTATTAAGTAAATTAAAACAACGGATAATTATATTTATATAGGTACCTATATATTTCATACTGTTTCTTTTTATATAGTTTGTTAAATGTTGAATACATTAAAGAATCATTGTTATTAAATTAATTTTTGGAAATTCTATTTAACACAAAACGTTTTTTCAAACTATATATAAAAATAAAGCTATATATACGAACCTATACACCCTTCAGGTGAACTCTGACTGACTGAAATCAGTCAGTAAAATTAAGTTCAGCCGGCAAATAGTAAAAAAAAGTCGATTCCCCCTTTTTTTTTTTTTGCTTATTTACATTTAAATAAAGCATTTTGAAAATTATGCAGTAAGGAAGTATTTTTCAGAATTTTAAGTCGATAAACTATAAATTATTAGGATTTTATTCGGAAAAATTAGAAAAAAGTTGATAACCTCTTTTTGTTTGTTCCCTATTTTATGTTTTGAAGTGAAGTAATAAAAATTAAACTTAATACTTAAACGGCATAAAACTTGTCAAAAAGTATGAGAAGTCTTAAAAAGAATATAGGCAAGTTTTCCCATCTGGGATGTTTGCGGGGAAAACAAAATTGCGTACTTGGGTGGGAAGAGAGCCTAAGGGACCAAGTGACCAGTACCAGACTGACAGCGGGTGCGATAGCCGTTCCATCGATTATATGTGCGGGTCTACCCAACGGCCGTGATGTCGATGGTGTAGGGAAAGCACCAAGGTGTTTTGGGTTAGATTCGCGCTTGAGTACGCAGGATAGGTTCAAAGTGAGAATAGGTACGTGGAATGTAGGAACATTGACAGGTAAGAGTAGGGAGTTAGCAGAAGTTTTGAAGAGGAGGAATGTGAATATTTGTTGTGTGTAAGAAACAAAGTGGGAAGGGGAGAAAGCAAGAGAAATTGGTGAGGGGTATAAAATCATATATTTAGGAAGGACTAGTACAAGGAATGATGTAGGAGTGATATTAGATGAAGAAATGAAAGGAAAAGTGGTAGAGGTGATTAGAAAAATTGATAGGGTTATTTTAGTGAGAGTAATATTAGATGATAAGGTATTAAATAAAGTAAGTGCGTATGCTCCACAAGTGGGATTTGAGAAAAGTCAGAAAGAGGAGTACTGGCAAGAGATGGATGAAATAATGCAAGGAGTACAAGGAAATGAGAATATTGTAATTGGTGGGGATATGAATGAACATGTAGGCTGTGATAGAATAGATTATGATAGAAACATGGAGGGTATGGGAATGGAGAAAGAAATGAGGCTGGAGAAAAAATATTGACTTTGCATCAGGGTATGAATTAGCAATTGTGACCACTTATTTTAGGAAGAAAGAAGAGCATTATACAACTTATAAAAGTGAAGGGAACAAATCACAAATTGATAATTTTATGTGGAAGAGAGGGGGTTTGAAACAGTGTAAGGACTGTAAGGTGATCCCGGGGGAAAGTGTGACAGCACAAAATAGGTTAATGGTTATGGATATTTGGTGTAGGGAAAAGAGGGTGTGCAAAAAGAAATATATAGTTAAGGAACCGAGAATTAGGTGGTGGAAACTAACGGGTGAAAATGAAAAAGTATTTATAAGAAAGCTAATTGAGACAGAGATGTGGAACATGGAAGAGAATATAAACGAAATGTGAGAAAAGTAGCAGAGGGTGTTAAAAAAGTTTCTAATGAAGTCGTGGGCCTGAGTAGAGGTAATACGCCACAGGATAAGCAAACATGGTGGTGGGCAGAAGAAGTACAAGAGATAATATCTAAGAAAAAAATACAGTTTAAGAAATGGCAGAAAAACAGATAGAGGGAGGATTGGGTAGAGTATAATAGTTTATCTAAAGCAGCAAAAAGTGCAGTGAGTAAAGCTAAATTAGAGAAATTTGATGAGTTGTATGAGAGGTTAGGAACTAAAGAAGGGGAAAAAGAAGTGAACAAGCTGGATAAGGAAAAAGAAAAACAGTCCAGGGACTTAAGAAATGTTTGGTATATAAAAGATGAGGATAGGAGGGTGTTAACAGAGGAAAAGGAAGTGATAAAGAGATGGAAAGACTATTTTGAGGGATTATTAAATGAGGAATTTCCGAGAGAGGCAATTGATCGGGTAGAGTGGAATTTGGGTTTGGTGGATTTTATAAGAGAAGAGGAAGTGTGGAGTGCTGTGAGAAAAATGAAAAATAAGAAAGCGGTGGGACCGTATGGAGTACCAGTAGAAGTATGGAAAGTATTAGGAAGTCTAGATATACAATGGCTGACAAAGTTCTTTAATAATATACTAGTAGAAGGAAAAATTCCAGAAGCTTGGAGGAAGGGTTGTGTAGTACCAATATTCAAGGGTAAAGGAGAAACATAATTGAAGGTATGTATGAAGGGGCGAGTACAAGGGTGAGAAGTCTGTGTGGAGAAACTGAGGATTTCAGGGTCAGAGTGGGGTTACATCAGGGTTCAGCTTTGAGTCTTTACTTATTTTCCCTTGTAATGGATGAGATAACAAAGGATATACAGGGGGAGGTACCATGGTGCATGTTGTTTGCAGATGATATAGTACTGATAGGAGAAAGTCTTCAGGAAGTGAATGGTAGATTTGAAGAGTGGAGAGAAGCTCTGGAAAGTAAAGGACTAAGGATTAGTCGGAATAAAACAGAATATATAGAGTATGATTTCGGTGAAAGGGAACACAGAGGGAATAGGGAAAGGCTAAAAATAAAGTTAAGTGGGTATGTGGTGGAAGAAGTGGAGAGGTTCAAATATTTAGGGTCCGTTGTACAGGAAGATGGGGGTTTCGAAGAGGATATGAAACACAGGATTAAGTGTGGAAGGACGAAGTGGAGAGAAGCGTCAAGTATTCTGTGTGATAAAAAAAACACTATTAGGTTAAAAGGTAAATTTTATAAGGCAGTGGTGAGACCTGCAATGATATATGGAACTCAATGTTGGGCAGTAGGTAGAAAGATAGAACAGAGAATGAGTGTAGCTGAGATGAGAATGTTAAGGTGGATGAGTGGGGTTACTAGAAAGGATAAAATAAGGAATGAGTATATCAGAGGTAGTATAGGGGTAGCTTCGATAGTAGACAAAATGAGAGAGAATAGATTAAGATGGCTCGGGCATGTATTAAGGAGGGAAGAGATTGAGGCAGTAAG